>PVHX01012514.1:0-59073 GCA_004024805.1 Geosciurus inauris
ACAAAATAGGGCTGGGGATGTGGCTCAGTGGTCGAGTGCCCCTGAGTTCAATCCCCAGTACCAAAAAAAAAAAAGATATTCAAAGAAATCATTTGAAATTATAAATCTCCCCCAGGGCAATACTCTTGGACTTTTAAGTTCTGCTACACATTTATATGCTAAGAGTCTCTCCTTTGAAATTAAACTGTCACAGAATAAAGAACTTATACACACACATACACACACACACACACACACACACACACACACACACAGATTTTCAAAGACTAAGTAAAAATTGAAAAACTTCCCTGAAGTTTGGAAACCTGAAATGTGAGATTTAACACTATAATAATCAAATTGAACATCTTGAGAGAGCAGATATTTGCCAAGCAGAAGTCACTTTTTATGTTGATACTTCACTTTGTGAAATAAGCTATGATTCAACATGTAAGGAATTGGGGTCTGTTGACTATCCCAGGTCTTCCACTCAAGCACACATCTCAGTCTTCAAATTCATGCATTTGTTTTCCATTTCTTAAAAATTAAAAGAAGTGAAGTTTTCAATTCAATTCATAGATGACAAGGCCACTGAATTGAATCTAACTAAAGTGAGATTTTTTTTCCTGCATAAATCCTGGTTGTATCAAAAATATTTGAAAAGGAATGACTTTATTATTTTCATTTTTGAATGCCTTTTTCTGAAAAAACTCACTTTAGAAAATGAAATTACATGAACATATAATCCCAGTGCTTTCTGTTTTCCCCTAAATTACAGCGTATATATATTTTATATATTAATGTGCTAATTTCTATTTGTATAATTTATTTTGCTCTCTGCATTCAGTCTTTTTAATTTTCAATCTGTCCTACATGCTCTTGCCAAATTCATTTCTTTCTATTGTCTTCTCACTCTAATTCTCAGAATTCCATCATGACCCCTATCCCAGTCATGAGCATTCAACCCTCCAACAAGTGTCCACACTTTTAATCTCATTGTTTGATCACATCATTATTCCAAATTAATTCTGGTCAACTGAACTAACTAATTTTGACAAGTGTACCAGTTGGTTCACAGTAACATATATTTATAATTCCACCAATGTATTCAATCGAACAATGCTGTGCTCAGTGTTTCTGTAGGCATAGTGCCAATGGAAAAACAAGGACTATTGTTGAAGAACTCCACATAACGCTGTTTATCCATTATCACTAATGGAAAGTGCATGAAAGAAAAAAGTTACAATGTATATTTCTGTCTTCATTGAATTCTGATACATTCATTGTATTCTGATGGGTTTTTGCATGCTAACTCTCAAAAAAGATTTATTTTTAATAACTTTAAAAAATCTATTACTTTGAAAGAGCAAAATGGCTAATATTCTTGAAAAATGATTGATTCTAATTTGATTCATTTCTAATTTTACACCTGATTAAGTAAATTTTACTGTAAAACCAGTTCATGTCACAGTAATAGTTTTTCATTTGAAATAGCTTTCTAAAAAATCAATTCCAGGATGAATTTACCTGGATATTTTAAATTTTGTTTGAACACAGACCCAATAATATATCAATGGTTAACATTATAAATTGTAAAGTAACAATTTGTATGCTTATTATAGAAATAATACAGAATCAAGGAACTTACAAGATACTAAATGATAATAAGCTTTATACTATAATAAAGTTATAGGTATTGAAATATTATAAACAAAGTAATTGCTTATAATGTGGCTCAGGAAAAACTGAAAGAACACACTAAGTTAAAACAGGAGAAAATAATTATGAAAATAATGAGATCATCTACAAAAATATTATAATATTTTATAATATAATAATATATAATATATATTATATATAACATAATATTTTCCAACTAAATTTAAGGGATTTTTTTGACAAAGCAACTCCTCAGCATTTATTAGGAGATATTCTTTGAAAGAAACTATTTGACAGATATGAAGAGGTAATACAAAAATAAGAGCATTAATGGTTAAATTTCATAATAGGAAGGATATTAGAGACCAGTTACTGCAGCAATACCCATGTATTTAGGTGGCCTAGGTGAAGATTTGAAAGGAATTGATTATTACCTCCTGCAGCTATTCAGAAACTCCAGGAGACTGCAGCATTGAAGGTGGGTCACTGGCACTGACTTGGATTCTTTGAGTGGACACCTCAGGATATAAGAAGTACTTCATCCATTTCATTAAGTATTAAACTCATTAAAACTAATGTATGAAATGCATTGGTGAGAGGAAAATATGACTTTATTTGGCCCCCAGCTGTTCTCAGCTGTTCTGCTAGGGCTCTGTTCTTTAATCACCATTGACAGGGCAAAGAAATGAACTGAACTCCTGCTTCATCCTTAGAAGTTGATAGTTTCACATGGTTTAATTTGAAAATACTCAAATTTTATGTAAGAAGAAAGAAAACATCAAAAGTAAGAGAAAAGGACATTTTTCTAAAAAACTAAGAGATCATATGTTTTTAAATAAATGGATAAAGTGTAGAAATGATAATAACACTGCCCATGTTAATGAAATTTAGCCCATTCACAACACTTTGTTATATGAACCTCAATTCATATAAGTAACTATGTTAATTGCTCTCTACAGTTCTGGAATCCAAGAAATTGAGATTAAACAATTTATTAAATATATATAACACTAACATGAAAATTTTGGTACAGCATGCAAAGGGCTTGGAATTGTCCAGTCCTCACAACAAGAAAAAAAAAAAACCTGAATAATCTGAAAATCAACACTTTTTTTTTTAGACAGTTTCTCCCTAGGTTGTCCAGGCTGGCCTCAAACTTGTGATCCTCCTGCCTCAGCCTCCCGAGTCACTGAAATCACAGTGAAAATCAATAGTTCTTAGATCCTTCAGAGAACTAAGGCTACGGGGACAACTAATGTCTCTAAAACTGGAGAGAGCAACACATTGAATCACAACTACCTGAATAGAAGGCCAGGGGCAGATACTCTTATAGTCATTTGCACCAGCGTAGAAACATGTAAAGTGTAATTGGTGAACTATAAGAGGTTCAGTATAGACAAGTTTTAAAGTTATACTCCAGGGGTGACTTCTTAGGGAGACTCCACAATTAGTGAGTTTTACCTCCAGGAGTCTTACCAGATTCTCACAATGAAGACCAAGAGGGGGAAAAAAAAAATCTCATGTTTCTGGCAGGCAAAGGGGGAAAGTATTTAGGGAAATCAACAGTCACATTAAATGAAAATTCAGCAATTAAAAGAAGGTATTTTTTGGTGTAGAGTTAAAAGTAAGACATAACTATATGCTGTCTAGAACAAAATCCATGTTAAATACAGATTAGAAGTCTTTGGGTGGAGAAACATAAATTATGCTACTATCAATTAAAAAAAAAACCTAGAGAAGTTATATTAATTTTGGGCAAAGTAGACTGTAGAGAAATGAAAATTATTAGGGATAAAGAAAGAATTTGCTGTAGACTGAATATTGGTGTTCTCCTCCCAAATTCACATGTTGAAACAATTCTAAAGGGACAGTAGTAAAAGGTGGGGCATTGTGGAAGTGAGGAGGTCCGAAGGATCTACCTTTGTCAGTGGGATTATAGCCCATATAAAAGAGGCATGCGTAGTTTATTCAGAGCTTTTATTGTGTTAATACACTGATAGTAGCACAATTCTGCTGTCTACAAATTACCCAGTTTAGGATACTCTGTTACTGTAGCTCCCAAAGGACTGAGATAACATGATATGATTTTAAAAGGGTCGATGCTCCAAAATGACATGATAATCCATAATATATATGCATCTAAAAACAGAGCACCAAATACTTGAGGCCAAATGTCATAGAACTGCAAGGAAAAATAAACAAATCTACTGTTATAATTGCAGAGTTCAACACTGTATCAGTAATTGACAGGTCAAAGGGCAGCAGAGAAATTCTTCTCAAGCATACATAGCACAGTCACTGAGATGGTGATGTCCCAGGCCATAAAACACTTGGTAGCAAATTTAAAACAGTGGAAACCATATAATATCTGCTCTCAGATTACAGAATTAACCTAAAAATCAATAACAGGAAAGTAGCTGAAACTTTCCAGATTCTTTGATATTTTTCAACATACTTCTTAATAGAACAAGTGTCAGAAAAATTTAAGGAGATATTAAAAGATATTTCAAAAGCATGAAAATAAAAGTAATCAAATTTTGTGGGATGAGTGAAATAGTGCTTAGGGGAAATTTTATAGTATTGAATGCATATAGTAAAAAGAAAGATCTAAATTATGATCTCAATTATTATCTAATATTCACAGTCTAAGCTAGTTTTTTGAGATCATTGCTAAACCTCTAGCTAGGTTACTTACAAAAAATAAAAAAAGAGAGAGAAGACACAAATTGTTAATATCAGAAATGAAAGAGGAGCTGTTACTACTAATCCCATAAATATTAAAAGGATAACAAAGTTATTATTAACAAATCTATGGCACATATTTTATCAATTAGAAATAATGGATCAATTCTTCAAAAGGAACATTTACCAAAACTTACACAAAAATTATTATTGTATATAGGAGTATTTCCATTAAAGAAATTGAATCAATTATTTATAATCTTCCAAAACAATAGCAAACTCATACTAGAGATGACAAAATGCTCCAATCTCTCTCATGAATATAGATGCAAAAATATTAAAAAAAAGTCAAACCTAACAATAAGAAAAATAATTATATATCACCACCAGGCAGGATATATTCCAAGTATGCTAGGCCAGTAAATATTCACAAATCAATTCATGTAATCCATTATACTAACAGACCATGGAAAAATAGTAATATCAAAATAAGTAGAAAAAATAAGATAAAAACCAACACCCATTTATGATACCAACTCTTATGAAACTAGGAATAGAAGGAAATTTCTTCAACTTAATAAAGAACATCTACAAAGAACCTATAACTAACACTTTTTTCTTTTAATTGCTTTTTTGGTTAGATATTAGTATTCATTTTGACAAAATTATAATAGCATGGAATGGAATATAATTTGTTCTATTTCTGTCCCTCATGCTTTCCCTTGTCCTCTCTTCCTCCAGGCTCCTGTTCCCTTCTCTCTACTCCAATAATCTTTCTGCTATTATAGGTTTTTTTTTTTTTAATTAGTGACTCATAGATATACCTGATAGTGAGATTCACTGTAGTATTTTTATGTGTTCATAGGAAAATAAGTTTCATTTCATTCCACTGTTCTTTCCTTATCCCATCCCACTTCCCCCTCCACTGATCTTTCTTCTCTTTTTTATCACTCCCCACCCCCAACCATTTCACATTAGCTTCTGCACATCAGAGAAAACATTTGACTTTTGATTTTTTAGACTGGCCAATTTCACTGAGCAAGATATACTCCAGTTCCATCCATTTATTGGCAAATATCATAATGTCATTCTTCTTTATGGCTGAGTAATACTCCATTGTATACTTAATGCCCCATTTTCTTTATCCATTAATCTAATGAAGGACACCTAGGTTGCCTCCATAGCTTGGCTATTGTGAATTGTTCTGCTATAAACACTGATGTGGCTGCACTACTGTAGTATGCTGATTTTAAATCTTTTGGACATATATTGAGGAGTGGGATAGGTCATATGGTGTTCCATTCCTAGTTCTTTGAGGAATCTCCTTACTGTTTCCAGAATGGTTGCTACAGAATGGGAGAAAATCTTTGCTACCTGCTCCTCATATTGGGCATTAATATCACATCTTTCTTAATGGTGAAAAACTGAATGACTTCCTGCTAAAATCAAGAACAAGCAAGGATGTTCCCTCTCACCATTCCTACTCAACATTGTACTGGAAGTCCTTGACGACAATAATAGAAGAAAATGTGTATTGATCATGAAGGAAAAAATAAAACTTTCTTTTCAGATGACATGACTGTCTGGAAAATCCTCCAAATCAACAACAAAAACCTCTGAGAAATAATAAGCAATTAGAACAAGGTTGCAGCCTACAAGGTTAACGTACTAAATTTAATGACTTTCTTATGTCTGAATAAGGAATACCTGGAATTAGAATTTAAAACAAAACCATTTTTAAAAATTTTTTTAAAAATAATTTTATACCTTTATTTATTTATATGTGGTGCTGAGGATGGAACGAAGTGCCTCACACATGCTAGACCAACGCTCTACCACTGAGCCTCAGCCCCAGACCCATAAAACAAAGCCATTTTTATTAGCACCAAAAACAAAGAAAGAAAAAAGAAAAGAAAGAAATATATAATCATATGTTGCTTAAAAAGGAGGCTATATTCTGAGAAATATGTCAGGTGATTTTGTTGCTGTAAAAACATCACAAAGGGTACATACACAGATCAAAACGGCAATGAGCTCGGCCATGGTGCATGCCTGTCATTCCAGAAACTCAGAAGGCTAAAGCAGGAGCATCACAGGTTCAAGACCAGATTCAGCAGCTTGGCAAGGCTTTAAGCAACTCAATGAGACCCTTTCTCAAAATAAAAAGTAAAAAGGCCTGGGGGTCTAGCTCGGTGGTAAAGCACTTCTGGGTTCATTAGGCTGTAACATGCTTAAAGGGATCACTGTCATATAGTCTGTCATGTCTGTTATTGACCAAAATGTCAGTATATGATGTGATAGTATATGCATAAATATAATAAAATATATGATCTATGTGATAAATACTAAAGAATGATGAAAATATGATGATAAATAAAAGGATAGATAATATTTTATGAGGAAGACTCAATATGCTCAAGATAGAATTTCTTTTCAAATTCATTATCTATTAAATTCAATCTCAGTCAAAATCCCAGTAGGTTATTTTGAGGATATTAAAAAAACTCATTCAAAAATGTATAAAGCAAAAAAAAAAGACCCAGAAAATCCAACAGGATGTAGAGGCAAAACAAATTCAGAGGACTGGCAATAGCTTCCTGCAAAACACAGAAAAAGCTGTAGTGATCAAGCCAGTGTAGTATTGGTAATAAGGTAAACCAATTGGTCAATAAAACAGAACAGAAATCCCAGAAACAGGCTCAGAGAAATGTTGCAATTGACTTCCAACAAAGAAATGGAGGCCATCCAGCAGAGAAGGGGTGATCTTTCCAACAAAGAGTGCTGGAACAACTAGACGTTGTGAAAAAAAAAAGAATCCAGACAGATCATCTATGTTTCATCAACATTAAGTCAAAATTATTTACAAACGTGAATGTCAATGCAAAGTATAAAACTTATAGAATATAACACAGAAAATAATCTAGGTGACCTGTGATGACTTTTTGGATCTAGTACCATGAATGAAACATTAGTAAGTTGAATTTCATTAAATGAGAAACTTCTGTTACATGA
This sequence comes from Geosciurus inauris, assembly GCA_004024805.1. Classification (NCBI taxonomy): domain Eukaryota; kingdom Metazoa; phylum Chordata; class Mammalia; order Rodentia; family Sciuridae; genus Geosciurus; species Geosciurus inauris. The sequence continues at coordinate 7,333 of PVHX01012514.1, forward strand.
AAGACACCAGACAATGAACTAAAAAGCAATGAAAAGATAAGCCAAAGACTGGTGGAAATATTTTATAACATATTTGTTAAACAACTAGTATAAAATATACAAATAACTGTAAAACTCAAAAAAATACCAATCCTAATTTAGAGAAATGGACACAAGATCTAAGTAGACACCTCACCAAAGAATATATTCAGATGGCAAACACACACAGGATAAAATGTTCACCATCATGTTATCAGGAAATTGCAAACTTTTATAAAAAATGAGATACCGTTAAGCATATATTGGAAGGCCTTTCATACAAAATGCTTCCTAAGATGTGGAGCAGCAGGACCATTCCTTCATGGCTAGTGGGAATGCAAAAATAGTCCAGCCACCTTTGAAGGTAGTTAAGCTGTCTTACAAAACTAATACCATTGAATCTAGTATTTGTGTGACTGGAAATTTATCTGAGTTAAAAACTTCTGTCCACACAAATCCTGCACAGAGATGTTTATCACAGCTTTATTTACAATTGTCCAAACTTACGAATAGTCAAGATGTCTTGGAACAGGTGGGTAAACAAATGTTGGTACATCCATGTTATTCTTATTGAGTGATACAAAAGAAATGAGCTGTCAAGCCACAAAATGATAGGGGAGTTTAAATGCATATTTCTAAGTGAAGCAAGTCAGTTTGAGAAGAATTCAGGAAAAGGAAAATCCTTGGCAACATTAATAAAAGAAAGATCAGTGGTTCCCAGGGTTTGGAGATAGGGAGAGATGAATAGGTGAAGTAAAGGATATTTTTTGGGCACTGAAATCATTCTGCATGATATTGTGGATATACAGAATCATACTATTATTAAAAACCTATGTGATGCACAACACAGAGTGAACTCTCATGAAATGTAGACTTTATTTAATAATAATGCATCAATATCCACTCTTTAATTGTAACCAATGTACCATAATAAAGACAGATAATAATAGTGGAGACTGGGTAGGTCTGGGGTAGGGAATATGAGGGGGTATCTTTTATGTGAAGCATTTGTTCTTTCTATTTAGTTTTTCTGTAGAACTAAATCTATTAAAAAATAAAGTCTATTAATTTTTAAAAATTAATTTTAAAAATACACAGTATAAAAATGAGAGAACTGGCATTGAAATATTTTGCTTTGATTCAATCAATTGCCTAGTTAGTTGAAAAATGTCAACATCCATTTCAATATCTCATCCATTTCAATATCAATTAAAGCAATTATTGAAATAAAGACTCAGTCCTCAAACACATTACCCACTGATTCTTCCTCTCATTGTCTCTCCCTCTGTCTCTTCTCTTCTCTCCCCGCCCTCATGCTTTCCACTTCAAATTTTGAACGTTTACAAAGTCAGGTGGCATACCATCTGTAACCTTGCCAATGTCAACTATATTCTCCAACTCTTTTAAGACCAAGCACCTTTGCAAGATCACAGGCAAGACTTATCGAAGTGCCAGGCACATGAAGCTATCAGAGGAGGTCATTAGAACTCAGTCATAGCTTTTATAAAACTGGGTCCCATAAGTACAGGTAGTAAGAGTATCTTTATGGTGGTGTAATTTTTTTCTTTAAAAATGAAAATAAGATAATGGAAAGCATCTACTAAGTAAGAGGCAATTTTTTAAAAAAGCTTCTTCAAACTCTATCTCCCATCTTCTGTTCCTTTGTGTCTGCTTAATGCTCTCTTCCACCTTTGCTCATCCTCATACACCCCAGGAACACTCCCGGGCTGGGACTTTGCACTGTTTTCTTCTGTCAGAAACATTCTGCAGTGCTTAACTCCATATTTGCATGGCTCACTTCCTTGCCTTCTTCAAGTGTTTGCTCAGCGTTTCACATTCATGATGAGGCCCTCTCTGACCATGCTTTTAAAAATGAACTCATATCCAAAATGCCCAGTTATTTTACTCTGCTTTACTGTGTTGATAGTCCTTAAATGCACTCCCTGATCTATGTATTTTATTTACTAGCTACTCTATGTTTGCTCTACTATAACCTAGCTGCAGAGAAGGCAGGGAGTTTTGTATGTTTGATTCATTTATGTGGCCTGAATACCTAAACCATGGCTAGGCACATCATAGGTGCTTTATAAACATTAGCTAAAGAATGAAAGAGGAAAGTGATGAATTGAATAGACTGAAGGACTTTAGGGCTGGGGAGGATCTTGGAGACCTAGTGTAAAACTTCCTAGGGAATCAGGGGTAATAAATGACTTGCTATGCCACTCACTGTCAATGAAGGAAGTGAAGTAGAATCTCATGTTTCTCACTGAGCATTTTCTACCTTAGCAAATTCATCATTTTATTTGAAAAAGAAATGTATCTACTTATAAATATCAGGATTTTTCAGGTACTGCTGTGAGAGTTTGTGATGCTCTTATTACTATGTTTACCAATAATTAAACACCACCATTACTTCCCGTTCTGGGTTTTGGTTATCACTGAGCCAGCTATATATAAGCTATGGTATACTCTAAGGAATTCATTGAAGGTAAGTAGGAGAATGAGTGATTATAAACACAAAGTTTGGAATAATCAGCATAAGAAGGGAATCCTCTATGAGTTGGTGCAGTCACAAAAGTTTGAAGGAATAGATCCCTCTTATCTTTTCTTATTTCCTGTGCCATTTTCATTAGAAATGGGAAACAGAGAATTCAGTTTGTTTTCTAACACTCCAAAGAGAATTAGATGAGTTCACATATACATGAAGCAATTGTCCAAAATACAAATGACTACCCAAATTTTCTTAAGTGTTTGTGGCATAGGGAGGAATTTTTGGTAATGTCTATCATATTTAAAAAGCAGAGCTAGAGGTATTGCTAAATGATACCATGCTTGCTAGCATGTGCAAGGCCTTGAGTTTGATTCTAGTAGCACCAGAAAAAAAAAAATCAAATCAAATAAAAAGCATATAACTTGCCAACAGTGTTTAATCTACTCAGTAGTAAGAAGGACAAGCAACTCAAGGCTAAGATACAGATTCTATTGCTAATTGGATTGTTAGGTAAAATATCTCATCTTTTTAAAATTATATTTACTTCTTTATTAAATGAAATATTAATATCTGCCCAAGAGGTCTATTATTGGGCTTAATGTAGAATGATGCATATAAAGTTAGTTATCAATACTAAGTATATTTACTTCTTAAAAATTATGCATGTGATTGTTATTGCTGAACATAAATTGCCTATTGTGAAAAAAGGGTTCATTTGGTGAGGTGACCCTCTTAATCAGAGTGGTAACTAGGTGACTTAATTTTGAGGAGCTAACACTCTTTTGTGTTATTTTATTCATTTTTATTCAAAAAATAATTATAGGGTACCATTTTAGGCTTTTGGATTTTTTTCCTTAAAAAAAATGTTTCTATTCTCCTTGTAAACAAGGGAAATGAGAATCAGAGAGTTTTAGAAATTTTCTGAGTGTTCAACCTTTGGGACTTAGAAAGGTGGGCCTGTGACACAGGTTTCCTATGTTCCAGTTGGGTAGTCTTTTCTGCACGTCATCTGGTTTATAATAAGCATCACTGGATATATCAGAAGAGGAGGAACTGAGAAAAAGTATAGCCACTATGCATGGAGAAACTGAGATGGTTCTACAGTATCAACCTCACATATCTGGAAAGAGACAGCCTATTTAGAAGAAATCAGAATAATACATGGACATGCCTTTTCATAGCAGAACAACCTACTCAGTATTCAGTGCTAGGCCAATACTTACATACTTCTCCCAGTTAGAAATATCACTGTACAGGCCATCTTCAAAATGCCTTCAAAACACCTTGCTTCCAAGTGAAGGAAAATTTAAAGTAAATACATCAAGTAGAAATGAAAATGAACCTTTGAGTGGATTTACTTCACTTTCAGAGTGTTCTGTAAAAATTGTAAATATTTGGAAAATGGTTTCTGGTTATGATGCCTAACTAAAAACAGAGGCTTACCTATACTCCCCAGGAATGTTCTATTACGAAGACAGGAAAAAATACTGACATAAATCCCAAGCAGCCCTGGAAAATCAGCAGCTCTGCTACCAACATGCAAAAACATCCAAACTTTCTGGAAGTTTTAAGCCAAGAGGAAACTGTTTAATAAATATACAAAAATAGAACTGAAGTACTTGCGAACACCTACAAGTAAAAAAAGACTACCAGCAACAAAAACAGGTGAACTTTTTTGCAAAATTCTGGAATAACTCACAGAGATGAGGACCATAAAAAAAGAATTGTGCTTACATTACCAGATAGTAATTAATCAAAGAACTCCCAAAGAAGCTAGCTCAGTACCCTGTATTAGGAATCGCTGATTCTAGCATCTGTACCCAGAACACACACGGTGGGTAAATACTGCTGAAGTGCAGATCCAACCCAGGAGTTTCCAAGAGTGGGCACTGGGACTAGGGAAGTGAGGTAATGTCCCCAGTGATTGCCACAAAGAACCTGTATCTCCCTCAACAAATAAGCAAGTTACTGGCACATTATAAACACAAGCCTAACAAAAACACAGCTCCTCTTTGATACCAAAGTGACATAAAGGCAGAAATTTATTATAGGTTTTGAGGAACTAAAATACATATAGTAACATTATTCAATCTAGTCTCATCCACATATAGAATTAGTAAAACAACATTGAGCAACCAGAGGAAAACTCTAAAGGAGACACTAAATTAAACAAAATGCAGAATATCATAGGGAAGTTTGCTAGTAAAAACAATGAGAAAATTAAAAAAGAAATGTAATTAGTTCCCCCAAAAGATTTGGGTGTCAGTCATATCTAACAGGCTAATAAGAAAGAGAAGCATTCAGTGTTCTTGGAAATTAAAACTATGATTGTTTCTATAAATCCAAAAAGTAAACAAAAAAGCATAAATTATATAGTTAAATATAACAAGGGAACTGGGAAAACTGAATAAAGCAAAGTCCAATTGAGGTGAAAAATGAGGAGAGCCCATCAAATTTCCAGAGAAATTTATAAACTCCGAGATTGAAATCTGAATAGTGTCCTCATTAGAACAGGATATTGGGACCCAAGAGGAACACTAAGGTTTTCTTCCATAAAGAACATGTGAGGGCATGGTGAGAAGGTTGCCACTGACAAGTTAAGAAGGGAGGCCTCAGGAGAAATCAAGTATGTTGACACCTTTTGACTTTTAGCTTCCAGAACTCAGAGGAAATAAATTCCTGTTGCTTAAGCCACCCACCCTGTGGCATTTTGGTCTGCCCACCCTAACAAAGTAATATATCAAACAAAAATAATCCAACATGGTACCCTGCATAGGAATTAACAAAGACTAATGAGAAAATATAACTATAAAATGTACAGTTTAATTTAATGTCAATATTTTGTGAGGTCTCAAGCATTTTTATGAACTATCACAGCCAAGAAAGTAGATGAATTATTTATAAGTTAGATTTAATGGTCTAGTCAATTTTAATGTCATATAGGTAGGCCTGTAAAAATTTTGCCAAAGATCTTCTTTTATTTGGGAGATGGAATGGTAAGAAGCAATGTGCAATTAATTTTCAATGATAATGAATAAATATTTTAAATGAAATATTTAAATAAATATTTTAAATGAAATATTTTATGATGAAAAAAATGCATCTGCTTTAAAAAAGAGAGAAAAAATCAAATCTTATAAACACTGGGAATAAGGAAGAGCAAAGGACATTTAATCAGTCCAACTAAAATACATGTTTAGGAGGAAAATGGTGAAACAAAAGAGAAAACATACAAGAGATCTATATTATGATGAAACACTAACCCAATATTTGTGAAAGGGCTGAATTGACTTATTGAAAAACCATAAGCTCAGGTTGCATTAAGAAATTCAGTCATGGGGCTGGGATTGTAGCTCAGCGGCAGAGCGCTTGCCTCGCATGCGTGAGGCCCTGGGTTCGATCCTCGGCACCATGTACAAAGCAAAGCAATGAAATAAAGACATTGTGTCCATCTACAACTAAAAAAAAATATTTAAAAAAAAAAAGAAATTCAGTCATATACTGTTTATAACTGATATAACTAAAGCCAACTATCATGTTACAAATACAGAGTGGTTAAGAAGTTAAGGACAGAAAAGACAGTAGGACTTACGTATTACTAACAGAGAAAATAGAACTTCCAAAGTATAAAGAGGGATACTGAATATTGACAGAAATTGTAATTCCCTAATCAGATGTAACTGTCATGAATCTTTAAGTATTCAACAATAGAGTTTTAACATATGAAAACCTAAGACTGATAAAAGCAAAAAGACAAATAGAGACTTTGAGAATCAGGTGGAGGAATTTAAAGCACCTTTCTCCTAACTTGGTAAATTAAGCAAATGTGTGTTTCTATCATCTCTTTATACATCTATGTAAATTTGTAATCGACTGAGAAGCAGTCTTTCATACATGTAAAAAAATTGACATATGCATACATGAATTTAACATATGATAATAAAGACATGTCATACTGAGAGGGAGGACAAACTATGGAATCAATGATTTTGGAACAATTGGATTGTTATCGTTTTTGCAAAAAAATATTATAAATGACCAATCAGTTAAAACTAGAAATCAGAATTCTATAATAACTAAAACAAATGAGAATATTTCATTATTCTATGGCAGGGAAGGGCTTCCTAAGCAAGACATTAAAGTCTAAGTCTATAAGGAATATAAGATTGATAGATTTCACCAAATAATGATGTTAAAGAAAACTTGCTTTAGCCTTGAATATGCTAAATGGTTTTTTGAAGAAGTCCTATTCAGCTTGGGACCCAGACTTCCAAGCAAAGCTGATTTGGGTTCTTTCTCAAGGTGACTTTGCACCTACTCCTTTTATAGTCAAGTGTAAGAAATGCCTTTCTTTGCAAATTCCCATGTCTCTGTCTTAAAACTGTGACTTGATTTTAATTTTTAGTAGCATAACTCTTCAACTGGAGGTCACTTTTCTCTTGCTACTTTCGTTATACTGTGAAGGGTAAGTCTAGTTTGAAGGTCAAGTTAGATGAGCTCCTTCTCTTGTCAACCTTTGCTTTTTGTGTGGCACCTTCCCCTCCCAACTCATTTGTAATTTAAAAGCAACTTACAGCACTGTTTCTTCAACCATTCTAAGGCTTATTTTTCTATTATCCACAAGGGGAAAGATACACAGCACATTTCAGCATAGTTTTCTCTATCTTCGATGCCAAAGTACCTCTTTACCATCAAAATCTACACACCTATCTTTGCTAAACTGTTAGTATGAGTCCATTACAAGTGATAGAGAAAGTTCATGTGCTTAAAACACTCATAGGTGTATTCTATCTCAGGATCCTTAGTGTTCCTGGCACACCAGGAAAAAAAAAGACTTTCTCTTATGGGCAATAAAACATAGCAAGTTAACATATGGGACTCTGACAATATATAGAGAGGATCTTGAATATATTTTTAAAATTGGAGCAAATCATTAAAAAGTATCTTGGTTCATTTTAACTATTACTTTATAAGACTGCCTGTGTCACCTTGTATAAATGGCTGCAATGTACCAGTGGACATGACAGGTTGAGATCTCTTGCCCTAAGATATCACTTCACATATTTCTGCTTGAAATAGTAAGAAATGCTCTGATGAAGGATATTATCTACGTTCCCTGCAAATATATTTAGAGGACAGAAATTTGCTCAATATGCTCAGAAACTTTTACATCTAGATCCCTAATTTTTACACCTGGGGATATTCACACATATTATTGCTCCAGCTCTTAAGCACTCTCTAATATTATTCCCCAATGCTGTCCTTAATTTCTAGTCTAATACAACTTGTGAAAACAATGACCATCAAGTTCAGCATAAGCAGGAGTGAAAGAGAACAGGTTCATCTGAAAAATCAGTTAAAATGCCCTTTAGAATAGAATAAAATTCTAGAGAGAATACTGATAGTGCCTATCAAGAACTTTTATAGTAACATAATATAAAAACACTTTTACTTTAGCATCCATAATACACAAAGGAATAAAACAAAAAGAGCCCAATCTGTAAGGTGGCTTTCAAGTCCATATTACACAATCTAATGCCTATTTACTTTTTGAATATACGTTTTTCATAAACATAAATCTATATTCAACTTGGCATATTTTCCTTTTTCAAACATGAAATTGTTTCCCATTTCTCTTTTTTCCCCATTTCTTTACTCAATATATGCCTGGAAAAAATTATGTAGCACATGTGAAAATTGCAAAATAAGCCAGGTCTTTATATATGTGGTAACGTTCCTATGAGGAGTAACCAGAGCCTTCTGAGTGGCTCATTTTATAAATTATGACTTCACTACACTAAATGATAACCTAGTGCCCTGATTAAGTAAACATAAATCTCAAATGCATTTCCTCTATGATTAGGAACTCTTTATGTGCCATATATCATTAGTTCATTGTTTAATTATTCATATTATTATCATCTTATTATTTATAGTTGGTGAGGACAGTTGCTCAATGGTGTACAGGAAGGCCTCTCTCTTTTTCTTTTTGTTACGGGTGATTGAACCTAGGGGCACTTTACCATTGAGCTACATCCCCAGTCTCTTTTATTTTTTTAATTTAATTTAATTTAATTTTTTTTGAGACAAAGTTGCTAAGCCTGACCTCAAATTTGCAGTCCTCTTGCCTGAACCACCTGAGTTACTGGGACTACAGGCATAAGCCATCGTGCCCAACTGAAGATCTTTTTATTTTAAAGTTCCTGCTGATTGTTGGTGCTATGTGTCTGCACAGTACTCCAAAAAGCCCACAGTCACTCTGCATTTAGTATAAAGTCTGTGTTAGGATAAGATTCTTTTCCTTCTCTGCAAATTTGTTACTCTGAAGTTCATTGGTCTAGGAAAAGAATTTCCTCTTAACATTACCTGAAGTTGTGGTGGAAGGCACCCTAAAGTGCCAACAATTCTAACAGACAACTGTAGATTCAATAACAAACTCTAGATGATTCCAAATCTTGCAGAAAAGACCTCAGTATAACAAAGTGGATGTAGTCTTAATGGCTCTTATCCTTGAATTGCTCTTTCCAGAGATAATCATCAAAAGCAGAACCAAAGGATTAAATGGGATTCCTTACAGGAAACTCTCGGTGACACAAGTCCCTACAGCATCCCCCTCACCACCTCACACATGCTGCACATATGTGAAAGCATCTGACTATTTAAGTCTCCATTATGCCACTTATTTGTGTGTTTTGTAAAATTAAGGATTCAAACAAAAATTTTTTTTCTGGAAACTAAAATATGCAGAACACAAAATATGCAAAGCTTCTCATTAAGAAGTAAATTTCAACAACCATTGGCAGAAAAATTTTATAAAATTATTTTGTATAATGGAAATGTAAATATTATGCCATAAAATAGCACCAGGCACCTGAGAGACAGGAAGGCAGCAGTGATGAACAGAGAATGCAGCCATCAGATCTTAGGGATCCCAGGACTGCCACCTCTTAGTTCTCAGTCCTGAAACTTTCTTGATCTCACTGTCATCATCTGTTAAGACAATGTCAGTACTGGTTTCATTGAATGGCATGAGCTTTATTCCATTAATATATGCAAAGGGCTTCAAATGGTGTGTGGCATAAAGGAAACACCTGCTATTATTACATCTAATATTATTCTCAGGTTTCTTCTCTGCTTTTGTTATCTCCCTAAATAACTTAAAACAAAACTCCTAAATACTGGGCCACCATAGTGGCTTCCTGATGAAATCCTGTGACAACAGGGATAAAACTGGATGACATTAAGTGAAATAAGCCAGGTACAGAAGACAATTGCTGTATGTTCTCACTCATTTGTGGAAACTGGAAAAGCTTGTGTCATAGAAGTAGACAGTAAAATAGTGGTTAACAAAGGCAGGGCAGAGTAGTGGGCAGAAAGGGTAGAGAGAGGCTGGTTTGCAGATAAAAATACAATTAAATAGAGGGATGAAGTTCTTATGTTTATAGCAGAGTAGGGTGACTATAATTAATAAAATTTATTATATATTTCAAAATAGCTAGAAGAAAGGATTTTGAATGTTTGCAACACAAGAAATGACAAATATTTGAGGTGATGGACATGCCAATTAACCTAATCTGACATTACACATTATACACATGTATAAAAATATTATCTTGTGTCCTATAATTATGTACAATTATTATGTGTCAATAAAATAAAAAATAAACACATGCACACACAGAAATTCAACAGTTGTGTTGGGCTGACAGCTGGCCTTAGTTCAAAGGTTCCTCAGGACAGTAAGGGAGGAATTACCAACAGGGAGGATTGCCAACAGAGAGGAATCAAGAGGAATGAAAACAGAGGGGTCAGTGAGTGAGTAAATCCTATGGGTCTTCATAGTAATGATGTTCACATAAATAAAATATTTGCAATTTCAAAAACAAAAGTAGTCATAGTTTCCTGAATTGGAACACTTACATGTTAAATGTCACATCTCATAGGTTTTACTAGAAATCACTTAGGTCTAAAAGTTCTACTCCAAGATAAAAACCATTTTAACATGGTAGGATAACTGTTCTGAAGTATGAACAATAGGCTTCTAGAATCCCATTTAGATATTATTAATTCATGTGTTATCAAAGAAAGATGTTTTAAGACGTCATTTTTCCCCCTGAGCAATTAGAAATTCCCATTAATTATAAAAAATGTTATAAAAAATATAAATTATAAAAGTGACCTATCTGCTTCTTTTGTATCTCCTTAAAAATGAGTTTGGAATAGTAAAAGGGTATTAGCAGTTCTTAGAGAAATTCTCTTGTCCTGTGCCAAATTTCACCTCTTTTCATAGATGTTAACTAACTTACAAGAGATTGCATTAAATATAACATCAGACAGAAGCTAGGGAACTGAGCCACTGGGACTAAATTTGATTTCACTTAGGGATTTTTTGGCAATATGGACCCAAAAATAACCACTAGTATTTTAAAGGGTACTTTTATTTCCATATGTGGGTAGGTAGGTAAAAGACAGAAAGAAATCGCCCTTTGTAAGTTCTACAATATTGACAGAACTAGAAAATATGCAATTATTAAGGAAGTAAAAGTTGGCACTGTCCTATAATTTCATGAGACTTTGAATCAAAGGATACTGATATCTATATAAACATTTTATTATCCTGAATGCTATTCATTTAATATCAAAAGGTATTAAAGACTTCCTAGTTTTTATGAAATATTTGCTTTCCTTATGAATCCTACTTTTTTGTTGTTGTTGTTGTTGTTGTTCTAAAATTCAATAGGAAAATCTGTGTTTGAATCTCAGCTTTAATTTCATCAGCTATATAAGTCATCATTGACTGCCTTAGCTTTATACGATGCACTACACTAATAGGCTTATGAAACTTAGAAATGCTTTATTTTGAAAATCTCAATATTCCAGTGAAGATCCAAGTCCGGTTCAATATTTTCAGACATTGCTTTCCACTATATCCTTATACTGCACTTTAAATCAAGCTATTTCTCTGCTATGGACTTCTGAAATCATTTCTAACTTATTTCCCTGTGTGACAGATTATTTATGACTCCCTCAAATTCATGTACTAAAATCCCAACTCCCGAGTTAATGGTATTAGGAGGTGGGGCCTTTGGGAAGTCATTAAGTCATGAGGGTCAGACACTCAGATGGGTTTATTGCTCTTCTAAAGAGATCTCAGAGAGCTTCCTTTCTCCTTCCACCATGTGAGGTTGCAAGGAAGCAATACCATCTATTTACCAGAATGCAGACCCCCTGCCAGACACAGAATCTACCAGCCTCTTGATTTTAAACTTCCAGGAACTAGGACAAGCCTTCCTCCTTTCTCTTTGTTTTAGGCTAAGTTTCTAACTGTTTCACCAAAATTTTACAAAAAATTATAACATTGCCAAACAATGAAAAAACAATCTCATTATGTCATCTACCGATAATTAACCATTATAGTGTGGATCCTCCATTTCTTTCTTTTACGTTTCATATATGCATATAGAAATGTCTATGTTTAAACACACACAATTAGATACATTTTTAAAAATGTCATTTCTTAATAGTCTGCTTTGGTCACAATTAATCATAAGTACTTTTCTTTATTATTAACCATTCATTCAGAATTAATTGTTCCATAATGTTTCAGTGTTGAGTGAATATATTTCACTAATTTTTTCTATTTGTTGCTCAAGTAGTTTCTGATATGAAGAATAATACTGATATGGAAACCTTTATAAATTAAATATCATGCATTTGTATTTTAATTTCCTTATAATACACAGAAGATATGGACTGTCTAGTAAATAATATAAAAACTATAAAGCTTTTAATTGCTAAAAGGCTCTTTATAATTGCAAATTGATAGCCTAACTAGCAATGGCTATTTCTCTACAACCACACCAATAGTAGATATGATCATTTATGTTATTCTCTAAGATCCCTTTTAAGATAAAAATTAGGATATTTTTCCCACAACAATTCCAGGCAATATTAGTTGGACTTTTGGCATCTGTTACTTGAGAAAAGAGATGCATAGTTTCTCAAAACTTTATAAGGAGTATATTAACTGCAAAACTTGTTCACACAGTTTCTATAGGTGCAACACATCAGTTAAAAACTACTGCCTTAGAAAATGTAGTAAAATGTAATAGTGTATTGCTAAAATTAGAGACTATCAGAGAGCACAAAAATCTCATGCTGAAGAATAGCATGTTGGTGCAAAACCTCATTCTGAAGAGTAGGGAGAATGGGCTTTCACTTCATTGGTTCATCCATATGTAAAATTACTGCATGCTCAGAAAGGTTTCTAGTCTGGGAATAATTCAAGTTTTCCCAGAGCAATAGTTGGAAAAGTAGGTCTTGTTCCAGTTATTGTGATCTATCACTGACATATGGTCACCTCATGAAAACAATGTCTATAGGGTCTCCTTAGTGATTATGACTTTTTCAGTAGCATCTAACAAAAAGAGAATTTTATGGGCTCAAGCAAAGAAGGATCCAGGGCTTAACTTCTCTTTCTTTAACTCTCTGTGCCTCTGTGTGTTACCTTTTTTCTCTCTCCTATGGTGGGAAAGACTGCCTCAGATAGCCCAAGATCTATTCCCCATCCTCACCATGTCTAAAGACAAAAGAAATTCTCTCATCCTCTGCATCAAATACCAGAGAAGACTACGATTGACCCTGCCTGGATTACTCAGGGTGGTGATAAAGGAAAGGCATTGTGACAGTCAACCTCATCAAGACCACTTCGAGCAGGGATTTTCCTACAAAAAAATAGGTAGGACTGCCAATTTCTCTCCATTAATCTTTGCAGTAGACCTCCCTGAAGACTGCCCAAACTATAAAAGCAGTTTATACCTTCTACTTAGAAAAACCTGAAGCCACCAAAAACAAGGTGCCTGAAATCAAAACTGAGATCAACATTTCTATTTTAGAGGCTGTTTACAGAAACATGGCTAAAAGCAGTGGGCCATTTAACTGGGTAACTGAAGGGGGCCAACTGACAGCTGGAAATAGTGAAAGCACATATCAGTGCTATTTTTGAATTAAGGAAGCAACATTTTGTTAGAAAGTGAGTAAAATCTCCCTTTGTTCCATTGAAAGATCCATTGACCCTACCATTGGTATTTGCTTTCATGAGTAACAAATAACCATAGGCTAAGGTCCTCTTTAGTCATAGCAATCTATGTTTAATAATGTTAGTATGGTGAGTGGCTATGAATTACTCTGGATAGAATTTATCATAAATAACAAGTTAACCACTGAGTAGTCATATATTATATATAAAAATGAAAAAAAATCAAAATTTTCATGTTCTGCATTTACACATATATCTCTATGCTGCTTAAAAATGACTCATTCTCTGTTGTTTGTACTGGATTTCCTTTGGGAAAACAGATGTGCACATATAATAAGTGTAAATTCTCCATTCTCATTGCATGTTTGCACTTTCATTTGACAAGAGCTCCCTTTTCTGTCAATGATTAGAATTGATAGGGCCTTTTTCCTTTTTCCCTACTCCCCATGTTTCTCTTCAGACTTCTTGGTAGACCACAGAGAACCTGAGAAATAGTGCTGACTAATGGATGCCAGGTTTCTGAAATCAGAATTTTTTATCTATTAGAAAACATTGGAAAATTTGCTATACTTCTTTGAGTCTTGATTTTTTTATTGTACAATCAAGAAAATATACCTACTGCAACATGTGAATGGGAAAATTAAAATGGATAACAAACACAAAATTTATATACCCTGAAAATGTAAATACTCCAAAAGATAGTAAGTGATTACTAATAGCTGTTATTATTTGCAAGGGACAATATTTGAGATAAGAAAATAATGCCAGTTGAAAGGACAAGTGGTCAAATAATTGCTAGGCTATGACACAGGTGTTGCTTTCTAATATATAATATTTTCATTACAACTAGTTCTCAAAACTAGTTCACAAAGATTTAAAAACTCATTGAAAAGCTTATCTTTCACAAAATGAGCATTTCACATGCAGTAACTTATTTCTTTAAAGACATTTGCATTTAGGACAGATTCTTGGTTTAAGTTCATTAAAACAGAACAGGTATCTTGTTTTTACTGTGAGCTGATTTACACTTAAAAATCTTAAATGTGCTTTGCCTTTACTTTGTTATGGGGAGAAAAAGTTTTTTATCATTATCCTTCACATCACATTTCTTCAGGGTCCCCAGCTAAGGTGTTATTATAAGATATATATAGAATCTACCCAAACTCTTTTATCTCCAGATAATCTTTTAAATAGCATGCATCATAATTGAGTTCAGGTGGCAGCTATCAGTGAGCTAAATCGTGACTGAGATTAAGATGAATGACAGCATTGCATGTCCAAGACCCATTGCCCCAGCAAGAAATGAGAAATTAATGGAATCAGTAGCAGTTGTTTGACTACAGGAAGAAAAAAGAGAGAAAGAAAAGACAGAAAGGAAAAAAAAGAGAGAAAAGGGGTAGGATACTTAAACATATATGATAAATATTTCAGTGAACATAAATCTGTCTTCCTTCTGTACCTTTAATATCACCGTATTCCCAGGATCGACCATATAGAACCAGAACCGAACAGTACACATTCCAAGGCTTGCTGGGAAGTAGTTGGTGGTAATGATTCTCCCAGTAGATCCTTCTCTGGGGCTGGAAGAGTTGATGTAGAGGAAGTGCCGTCCACTACCTTGAAATAGATAAATAAGATTTTTTCAGAGAATATAAATTTGTATTTTATAGTATGACACAATGTTTTAAATCATGCACAAATGTCATTTTCTCCCTAAACAAATGCATACACAGTAAAGCAGAACTATTTTATTAGATAGCAATAACAATTCTTTTCAACCAAAATAAAAGTGCTGCTATGATTGCATGATTCACAAAATTCACTTTGGCATGTGACTCATGTATGAAATGATGAAATATTCGTGTTGACTATGGAAGTGTATTACTTTTCTCCTAATTTGCTCTAACCTACCATTTTCAAGTAAAGAAAGCATTTTGTATTCTGTTGCTTTAGTCAGGGTTCTGTAGAGGAACAGAATCAACAAGAAGTATGATTATAAAAAGGGGCTTTATTAGGTTGGTTTATGCTACCAGAAGTTGGATAGTCCACAATGTCCATTTCAGGCTGGAGAGCTGGAAGAACCAGTAGCTGTGCAGTCCAAGAGGCTGAAGCCTCAGAACAAGAGGGATCAACACTTCTACCCTAGTCCTAGACTAAAGGCAAACTCCCTGGAGTCCGCTTTGGAAGAGTGAAGAAGTGAGAGTTCTCTATCTTCAGACAATAGCAGCAGCAATCAAGAATCTGTTCAAGGAGAATTGAGCTTGCATCTACTATTCCTTCCTTGTTCTTCCAACTTTTATTTCATGCAAGCCATCATCCTATTGGATGGTGTTGCCTATGCTTAGAGAGGGTCTCTACTTCAGTTGGCTATCCCACATGCCAATCATTTCTAGACACACCCTCATTGACCCACCCAGAAGCCTCTTAATCATCATCTCTTAATCCAATCAAGTTGATAATTCCAATTGGCTCTTACATCTGTGCATAGAGCCAGTACAGAGTGGTTATTGGGGATGGGTTGATACTGTATATTCCATTCATTCCCTCTGAGTTCTACACTGACTAAAGTAGTGAGATATGATTCTGAGAAGCATTGCATTATTAGTAGTTTTGGGCCATAGATAAAGTCTGTGCTTCTCATCTGCATTAGTATATAAAAGATATCTGCATTTAAACACAATTAGATTTTTTTCCTGTTGACATCATTGTCAAAATTTATCATAGCTACTATTCCTTTCCATGGGTTACAATTGGGTAAGATATATAAATATATGTAGTTCCAATTTGAGGCTGTTAATGTATTTCCTAATTAACATTCTTTTGTTCCTGTGGCTTTATAATGCCAACAGACTGCCAATGATGTTGCTCTTTCATTTTTTATATTAGCAATTTGTTTTCTCTTTCTTGTTTTAGTTAACCTGGATAGAGGGTTTTGAATTTTATTGGTCTTTCCAAAGGACTAGATTTTAGTTTCACTGATTTTCTCTATTGATTTTTAATATAATTTTATTAATCTCTACTCTAATATTCTTTCAGTTTTCCTATTGATTGATTGATTGCATTGGCAGGGATAGAATCTAGGACCTTGCACATGCTACACAAAGGCTCTGTCATGGAGCTACAAACCCAGAATTCATTCTTTGATTCAGCTTACTTGAGTCTTAAACTATTCTTCACTTTGTAGTTCTCTAAGCTAGAAGCTTATTGATTTTAGGTCTTTCTTCTCTTCAAATATATATACTCAATGTTAAAAACTTGTTAAGTAATGTTTTCATTGAAATCCACAAATTTTGATGTTATATATTCTTTTAAATTTAGTTCAAAATAGTGTTAGATTTTTCTTGAGTCTTCTTTGCCCCATATATTATAGAAATTTGTTGTTTGATCTCCATGTATTTGGAAGTTTTATAAGTTTCTGTTGCTCATTTTTAGTTTAATTCCACTGTGGTCTGAGAGCATACTTTGCATGAATTCTGTTTTCTTAAATTTGTAAAAGTGTGTTTCATGGCCCATAATGTGGTGTATCTTGGTGCTTGTTATATGCGAACTTGAGAAGAATGTGTGTTTTGCTGTTCTTGGATGAAGTAGTCTATAGATGTCATTATATCCAGTTGATTGATAGTGCTATTCAGTTCAATGATGTCTTTCCTGACTTTTTGTCTGCTGGATCTGTTCATTGTTGATAGACAGTCTCCAGCTGTAACAGTGGATACATTTATTTCTCCTTGAAGTTCTATCAATTTTTGCTTCACAAATTTTAATGTTCTGATGTTAGGTACTTACATATTAAAGATTGTTGTGTCTTCTGGGAGTAATAGTCTTTTTATCATTATGTAATGTTCCTGTTTATCCTTGATAATTTTCCTTGCTCAGACACTGTCTTTGTCTAAACTCCCTTGTTCTTTTGATTAATGTTAGCATGGCATATCTTTCTCTACCCCTTTACTTGAAATCTATTTGTGTCTTTATTAAACACAGGTTCCTTATTGACAATATAATACATTTGGGTCTCATTTTCTATTCTGGTAGTTTCTGTCTTATCACTGGTGAATTTAGCCTACTGGTAGTTAAAGTGACTATTGACATAGTTGGATTAATATTTATTATGTTTGTTTCTGTTTTATATTCATTACTCATATTTTTTGGTTCTTTTATTTTTTACTCTTTTTCTGTCTTTGAGTTTAATTAAGCATTGTATGTGATTTTAGTTTTTAATCTTTCCTTATCATATCAGATATACATCTTTTAAATTTTCGGGTGGCCTTGAATTTGCAAAATACATTATAATCAATATGAATTCTCCTTCTAATATTTTATGCTACTTCATGTTTAGTGCATGTACTGTATGACAAATAATTCCCATTTAGTCCTTCCCATCTCTTAAAACATCCTTGGGTATGTCTGTTCCTCTAGATTAGTTAGATTCTGGTAAAACAGTTTCTTTTGAGGGCAAGTCTTATTAAGAAGAACAGAATGGGCTGGGATTGTGGCTCAGTGGTGGAGTGCTTGCCTCGCGTGCGTGGGGCACTGGGTTCGATCCTCAGCACCACATTAAAAAAAAAAAAATAAATCAATAAGGATGTTGTGTCCACCTACAACTAAAAAATACTTACAAAAAAAAAAAAAAAAAGAAGAAGAACAGAATATTCCACAGATATTTCAAAATAAGTGCTTTTCTTCTTCCTTTACTGAAAGCTGAGAAACTCCCAGTTCTTCACTGTGGAAACTTGGTAGGGATCCTGGAGGTAAGGCTCACAAAAGTGTGGGTGCTACTGTAAGACTTAGCCACTCTGAATTTTTATCAAAATTTCCACATTGAGCATGCAGTAATTTGCCAGTCACAGTTTAGAATTTCCTTCCCTGCTACTTCTCCCACAATCAATGGTCTGTTTCATACACTTCTGCTTCAATAAATTGTGATTTTCTGTACACCTGTCTCTCCCAATTTTGGGGATAGTTGTTTGACCTGTGACCTAAGTTCTCTAATGGGTCTAAGAAGAGATGTTGATTTTCAGTCTCTGATTGTTTCTTCTAATGAGATGTGAATGATGCCTTTCGGTTCTCCTTACATGCCAGGTGGGAAGTGGAAACGACTGGCATCTCTTTAAAAAAAAAGTTCCTTACTAAAAATACCTTTCTACACTTAGAATGTGTTGCAAATGCTGCCAACAGAAAAAAAAAAGATCAAAACAAAAAGGAAAGAGAAATTTCAATAAAATAACCAAAAAACATGACCTGACAATTTCAATAGCCAAATTTTCCTTAATATGAAAGAGTAGGAGGGGCCTTGGTATTTATCCAAAAGAACAAAACTCAGCATAGTAAAATACATTGAGTATTTACTGCCACTTCAATGTCTATAGCAGTACAATTCATAACAGCCAAGCTACGGAATCAGCCCACATGCTGATTCACAGATGAACAGATTAAGAAAATGCAGTATATATATACATGATGGAGTTTTACTCAGCCATTAAGAAGAATGAAATTGGCATTTGCTGGTAAATGGATGGAAAGAGAGAAGAGCATTCTCAGTGAAATAAGCCAGACTGAGGAATCAAAGGTCAAATGTTCATTCTCATATGTGGAAGCTAGAAGAAAGTAAAGGCAGAAAAGGCCAGGGATAAGTGGATTACACAAAAATAGAGGTGGGAGGATCAGTGAAGTAGAGGAAGAGGATTGAGGAGGAGGAAGGATGAACGGGAAGAGTGAAGAAATGTGCAATGAATTGACAAAATTATGCTATTACATATATATATATATATGTATATACCATAGTGAATCCCATCTTTATGTATGCCTACAAGGTACCAATTAAAAAATAAATAAATAGAAGGAAGACCAGTAGAGTAGAAGAAGGGGAGTAGGGGGAGGACGAGGGGAGGGAAAGAGCAAGCACCCGGGACCAAAATGGAGAAATTTATATTCTATGCATGGATGATTCTATCAAAATGCACCTCACTATTAAGTGTAACTATAATGCATTAACAAAAGCATTTTAAAAGAGAGAAAGCAGATTATAAACCCTCATGTTAATACAGTACCAGTTTTTTAAGAACAAAGCATTTATAGTTGTGCCTTTGGAAAGACATGTACCAAAATAGTAAAATAGTCATTGTTCGTGTTGGAATCATGGAGAGGAACCTGGATGGTGTTTATTTTCTTTTTATGTTGATTGTATTTTTTTCTTAAAGTTTTTTAAATGAGTATTTTCCTAATAAGAAAAAATTGTGAGATTCATTTTAAATATATATCTAATGCATGGCTTTTATTTTTAATGAAGGCAAATTCCCCTTGGTTAAAAAGAAGAGTAGGAGTAGGAAAATCTCGCAAAGTTTTATATTTTGTTTCAAGGATATCACTCGTTTGTTTCTTTAATTGGAAAATAGAGATATATGTTCACATGGCCAAGACATACCTAGAGTCCATCAGTCAAAGCTACTAAGAATGGTGGCTTATTCTTCAAAAATGTACTTGATTTGAATTCATGCTATCTTTCATCATACCTAGGTTCTCCTTCATTTAGTTGCCTTCCATTTACTTTCAGATTTTCAAGGCATTCTGACTTTATTAGACAAACTTTAAAACATTATCCTAAATAATAAAAAATATGGTATAACTTAATGAGCTATAATTTTTCTTATATGGTACAATTACAAAATAGAATACTACTCATCCATAAAAAGACATGAAATTATGGTAAATGGATGGAACTGGAGACTATCATGCTAAGTGAAAAAAGCCAATTCCAAAGAACTAAAGGCCAAACGTTTTGTCTGATATGCAGACATTAAATCATAATTGTGGCAGATATGGAAGGAAAAGGGGAAGAAAGGAAGGGGGAGATGGGAATAGGAAAGATAGTAGAATGAATTGGACATTACTTTCCTATGTGTGTACTCCACCAATGTAATTCTACATCATGTATAACCAGAAGAATGAGAAGTCATACTCCTTATATGTATAATATGTCAAGATAAATTCTACTGTCACATATAACTAATAAGAATAAAAAGAAAAAATAACAACTTTTCTGGCTCAATTACAAATATAGGATCTATTCATTCTGTATTTGATGTGGAGAAATATCATTGAACTTGTCCAAAATACTTATCTAATTAACTAATACACTTGTATAAAACTACTTTATATTTCATAGCTCAGCACTTAAATAGAATAACAGAATAAGAACTGCTTCAATCTCAAAAGTAGATTATATTTAATTCAGACTTCAGCTGTCTTTTCCCACACTTAGTGTTAACCTGATGTCGGAAGTCAAATATTTACAGAAGTAGGAAAAGTAATAATTGTGTCCATTTATGCAAATTTAAACAATATTTACAATGTTAAGAATTGAATTAGTTTATAACCTCGAATTCTGGTAAGTTATTCTTCTAACTGCATGAAGACATTTGTGTATTTGTTTATCACTTCAGATGTTTCTTGTGAATATCCCTAATCCTATATTTATTTTTTAAAGGCTAGTTTGAAGTTTGCACAGTATTTTGAATTAAGTTTAAATACTCTGAACTTCATCATTGACTGCAAGCTCCTAATGTAAGCCAAGTTACAACACCCTCAGTGTCTCACTAATTTTTTCATGGTCAGAGAACATATCTAGATTTTAAGTACTGAAATCTAAGTATGTTAGTCTCATTAATATCCCCACAACATTGTGAGCATTTGAAAAAATATATACACAAATGGACACAATAACTCTTTCATTACTTTATTCTTAAATAGTCACCATTCGTTTCAAATGGGGTTTGTGCCTATTGGGCACTGCAAAAACTCTAAAATCCTGAATTCAGAATGAATATCATAATCTTTTTTTCCTATTTCACATAATTTTCCCTAGTACTGAACTTTTGTCAATAGCAACTATCAAAACACAACTTGGCAGTGATGTGACATCATTGAAAGGAAAGTCATACAATCTAATGCTTTCATTTTAGTGCTACATCACGAAACATGCTATAAAAAGATAATAATAATTTCCTGGGGATAATAATCTACCATTTCACTATAGCATATTTGAGTGCAGGACAAACAATGTCATGTAAGGCTCAACATCAAAACTTGCAATCCAATTATTAGTTAGGGGACTCTGGGCTAAGTTTTCAAAGTATATCCCATATAGCCTCTTCTAATTTACATATTCAATTTTGAGCTTACAAAATCCTGCAGTGGCACAAAAATATCAGAAAGTCAATTCTTGGCTGAGGTATTAATGCATGTCAATGTGAAACTGTATCTATTTTAAAACAAGAAGGCAAAAGTTTGCCTGGAAATTTAGAAGTCTCTATTGCATATTTGGTCTTTGGTGATTTTTAACTTGTAAGTCTTCCCTATCTAAGTTTGACTTTGTAAACAAACATCATGTTGCAACACCGTATCTTTTCTTGAGAATCATAAAGGTAAAATGCTGCCTAGGCTCTTGAAATTATTAATAGAACTATATAAATTATCCAGAAACTATGGACTGTATCACAAAGTTATAGCACCTTACATAGAATACACTTTCAGAAATAGACTCATTCTTTATCTAGCAAGCTCAGACTAGACCCGCTTTCAAACATTTATAAACTTTCAGCTATTTCATTGAGAACTACTTATTTATATCTAGCAAAATCCTTGGGGAAGGTCAATGTAGCTTCCCACACAGTTAAGAAATTGTTAAAGCAGAAAAGAAATCTCAAAAGTCTCATCTGACACAACATATTTAGAGTTAAATGGTAAATCATTAAACCAGTTCATTTTATTTATTTATATATGATTCTCTAGAATGATCAACAAACATTCAGAGGACAGCTATTTATAGAAGAATTCTTTTGTCTATTTGTTTGATTTTACAGCTATTTGCCATTTTGAAAGCTAGTTAATTCTCATATAATAGATCAGAATTCATTCAATTAATTTTGTAAATATATCATACTTTAATTAAATACTACGAGCTATAGTAATATGGAACATGGTGTTCATTAAATATGCCTGAATTTTACCTCTTTCTGTACTCTGTGACCAAATAATTTCTGTATACTTTCAGTTCAATATTTCACTTTTACTTGTACAGGTTTTATGATTTCAAGTTAAGATTCTTAGAATATGGATTATACTTCACATCTAATCAGCTCAAATCAGGCACTGGTACAGGTTTCCAATTAATATTCAATTTTTGCTTCAAAATAGCTTTAAAGTATTATTCATAAAATTTTGAAAGTTGGGGGCCAGTTAGTGTCCAACACAAGCATTGTTAAGTCAATATCAAAATGTTCTTTGCTCAAAATTAGAATGATGACTTGAAATCAGAGTGCCAAAAATATATTAGCCATATTCAGACCCTATCACAATGCTTCATGTACAGACTTTGGAGTCAGCAGAGAGCAGATTCTAATTTGTCTTTATAAAAGATTGGTTACAACTTTAGTTTTTGAAAATGTTTCATTGAGCCATTGTGTTATAAGGTAATAAATTTGACATTTCTTTTTATAAAGGACACATTAATACTTTTAAAAGAAAGCTATATTTTTACAGCTCCAGTGCCCTAGGAAGAATTATACTCACTTGCACTAGGGTCAAATCATAAAAGACAATTTCCCACTTCAAATGATCTGAATTCACTCTCTGTTTTCAATTAGAGGCAATTTTCATCTTTTTTTTCCAGCTTATGAAATAAAGCTGCCTAATATTTTTTAAAAATGCTATGTAATATGCCTCTCTTTCAACATAGCAAGTTCTCCCTTCTTCAGAGGGAGACTTACTCTGCCTGGCTCTACATCCTCTATAATTTCTGCCTGTCCCTCACTCTAAAATAGAAAGGTTCATAATGATGATCAGTTGAAATGCCCTCAATCTCTTTTTATACTTTCATTTCCCCCCCAGATTTTCAAGGTACTTTCTATTTGCATCTGCAATTTTTCAAGGCTGTAAAATGTAAACATGGTCAGAGACAACAAAAGTGTCTTCAAAGTTGTCAAAATGGAAACCAATAGAAACAGCGTCTGTAAAGGAAAATGAAATTTTATCATGGTATTTGATAAAAATCTCTGTTATGATATTACTTTTATCTGTTTTCTGAAGTGCTATACACTGGCTGGATTATATTTATTTCTGCCTTTCCCAGTAGTTTATTCTTTAGGCATTATTCTACTTTGAGACTGTTTATTACCTACTGAGATAAAAAATACTTTTCACCAGAATGTCTCATTTTAATACTATTAACTTTTACCAAATTTGATGCTATAAATTTTCCCTTTGAATATGCATCAATTGGATATTAAAATGAAGGTTGTATTTGTGACATGCCAATATGGATACATTCATTTTATTTTGAAAGTTCCTAATTTACTCAGCAGTAAGGGAACTTGAGTTACAAGATGATATATGAATGGAACTGATTGATATTTCCTATAAATCTAGGTAGATGGAAGGATTCTGAACTGCTTACTCTTCATACTGGAAGACCCTAAAGAACTTTTTCATGTGTCATTTATTTTTAAAAATGTCTCTGGAAATCTACATGGGCTTAATAACATGTCTGCAATTTGATTTCATATACCAAATTGAGATAACAAAGGAAACTGA
Source organism: Geosciurus inauris (assembly GCA_004024805.1). Lineage (NCBI taxonomy): Eukaryota > Metazoa > Chordata > Mammalia > Rodentia > Sciuridae > Geosciurus > Geosciurus inauris. The sequence continues at coordinate 31,464 of PVHX01012514.1, forward strand.
TTTTGTAATCATGCAAGGAGAAAGAACTCAAGTATTAACCCTTTTCTTCAAGTAAGTTATAAATGTTAACTTATAAAAGAATTTGACTTCATTTGGATTTCAGATCTACTTTTCCTGAAAGACTGTAGAAAGCAAATAATAGAAAAAAAAAAAGTTTTCATTGAAACCGAAAATTATATTTTCAGATTATTTTAATAAATATGGAATCAGAAAAAAACTGTAGACAACTGGCCACTTGTGAAGGGCAGGCACTGGGACTACAGGCTTCCATTCAAATCCTGACTCTACCACTTATTACGTGTGTGACCTTGGACAACCTATTTGAATTTTATAAAACTCAGAGGCAATTAGAGATAATTATTGGAGGCACTTTAGCCTCATGGGCTTATGCCAAAAATTAAATGATACACTACATGTAAAGTGCTTGTAAAACAGATGCAAATTAGTGCTACAGTCCTGGGAAATTTAAAGAAGGGATATAAGGATGTCTCCAGCAGCAGGAATATGTTATTGATTGGATAAATACTACAGAGTCAGCACTATGTCTTTTCTGTTGGAAGGATAGGTAAGGTAAGATGGAGAAAATGTAAAACATATACCAAAGAATCTTACAATAAAAGGTTACGGTAGGTACTGTTTAGACAACAAGCTCTGGTTCGGACAACCTGGATTCACATTCAAACTGACACTTAGAAGCTTTTGTGACTTTAGAAGCATCACCAAACCTTCACTGTGTCTCTGATTTATTGTTTATCTAGAAGGGATAATGGTAACAATGCATAGGAGTCGTACAGTATTAGTGTGAGCATACGATGTCACATAGAGTGCAGATGTATCCCAATAGATAAAAGAGGGTTTAAATTTGATAGATGAGAAAAGATTTCATTAAAGAACAAAGAATACATAATGAGGTCGACAACAAGTGAAACGCCACCATCTTGCAGTCCTCATTTAAGAAGAAATCTCTAGGGAAACCTTAAATACAACAAAGAACAAAAAAAGGATGCCAGAGGAAATCTTACCTTATAACACCTACTGCTGTACCAGTAGGCTATTCTAACTCAGATAAACATAAAATCTCATACTAAAGTCCAATTTACCTCAGTTCCTTTTGCCCAGAATTTAATGTTTACAGTCAAAAAAATTATGTCATACCAAGACAACAATATGACCCAATGTTGACATTTTTAACACCCAAAAGCAGACCTGAGGTGCAAAGGAAAAGATATTGTGGAAGAATAATGTAAGAATTAAAGTTCAAAATGCAATTTGATGCCAAAATAAAAGGCAATAAAGAGCCTCTGAGTTTTTGAGGGGCCAGGAGTCACCCTTTAGGGCTACCAATCCTGCATCAATGTGAGAACTGCCTGGTTTAGAATATTTGCATTGTGATGAGTTTCCTTGACATTTGCAATAGCCCAGGAATGAGGTGGGATGACAGAAGTGGAAATGCAAAGAAATGGAAATACATAATGAGTTGAGAATGAAGAGCTGACAGGGCTTGAAATTGAAAGAGAATTAACAGTGCTAATGATGAGGGAGGTACATTGAGTGTGGACATGTGACTTGGAGACAGAGGCAATCATCTAGTTACAAGTATGAAACCAGAATGTGGAAGCAAACAATCAATCCAGGTAGGAATCAGCCAAGTTTGGGCACTGACAGAATAAAAATTCTAAAGCAATCAAGAACATCTAGGAAGAAGTTTAAAAGCGTAAAGTCAGAACCTAAGGAAAGAGCCACATTTAGGTTTGAAAAGGAGGAAGAAAAACGCCTTTGAAGACAATATAAGATTAGGAGGAAAGTATTGCTGTAGGAAAAATACATGAAATCTTGGAATTATCTCTACAGTGTCTAGATCTAGATCTAGTGACCAGTAATTATTTGCTGAAGAAATTATATTGTGCAGAAGAAAGATTGTAGGAAAGTAGAGGTGTGAACAGTGAGGAGGAGGATACAAAAAATGTGTATGGAATGACAGTTTGATATAAAAGCATACAAAGAAGAAACTAGGCTAGGCTAAGTGCAGGCAGTTCATTCTGTATTATTATTTTTAGCCAAGGAGTAGAGAACTGTGATGCTTGCAAGCAAAATGTATGATGTAACAGTAGAATGGTTTAAGGACACTTAGAAAGAGAAGTAAATACAAAGAGACAATGCTTATGAGAAGATCAAAAAGGATAAATTTAATGGTTCGTTATTTTACTAAGAAATAAAACCTATAGATAGGTATGCATCTAGCAAATTCATCTTAGAAAAGCTACAGTGTCTGGCTGCTTGTCAAAGGATGAAACAACAAACCTAAAAGATTTTTAGATTATTCATTCAGGGTTTAATCTTGCCTTCCAGGATTCATAAAAATTGGTTCATTAACATGCTTTTCACTCAATATCATATCTCACACATTTTGCCACGATTCTTGTGCTTTTCCTTTTATTAAAGTAGACATCAATTAGTTGTGACTTGACATAGTTAATGAGTACTGTTGGAATATTTTAAGTGAATATAGACAAACAAATAAAAGAAAAGAAAGTGAAACAAAGTCCAAGTTTGTGTTTCTCCAGGAGGAGGGAGGAAAGAGGGAAGGGAGAAGTCCTGGGGACTGAATTAGAGCCGATTATATTCCATCCTTTTATAAATATGTCAAAATGAATCCTAATGTTATGCATAACTTAAAAAAACAATTAAAATTTTAAAAACCCATAAAATTGATTTTTATTTTTTTTATTCTGAGTTAAAACTTCAGGTCAGCAGTATGCATCCTACGGGGCCATCTGTCCTGTCACCTGTTTTCATACAATCTTTGAGTTAAGATCCCTCTTGTTTTCAAATGATTGGGGAAAAAATAATTCAAAAGGATAATTTTGTGACATATAAAATTATATAAATTTAAAGATTTAAATAAAACTGGTTCTGGTTTGTTTGTTAAACAATAAAGCTTATGTTTGCCACTGGTATGAGAGCAGCATTTCTTTTTGGCAGTAAAATGGAAATCACTTGTCAGATCACGGGGATGTTTAAAGAAACATTGAGCAGTTATTGATGACTTGGGCGTTCTCATAGTGGTGTCTAATATAACCAAAATCAAGTCAACCTTCTATCTCAAGGAAAAATAAGGGAAATAGGAATGACCCTGCTCTAAACACGCACTAGGGTTTCATGGAGACAAACACTTTTATTTTACTTCTGGTTAACTAGAAATCAGTGGGTACATTTATTTACAGCCCTTTTGTGTTGAGAAACTAAATCTGTAAGATATATTCCGATTCTCTTCCTTGGAGGTGGTGTGTTATTTGGAGTAAAATGTTTGTATTCATGAAAAGTAAAACAAGAACAGGATAAAAATGATACTGAACTAAGGAAAGAAAATAGCAACTAGAAGCAGAGGGGAAAGATGTACTTGTTGGTTTTGAGCCGTCAGATAAGAACAAAATGCAGTACCAAAAGCGATATCATTTTACTAGGCGTGGTGGAGCACCCCTGGAATCTCCACTACTCAGGAGGCTGAACAGGAGGCCAGCCTGGGCAACTCAGTTAGACCCTGTCTCAAAATAAACAAAGGAATGGGAGTATAGCTCAGTGGTAGACCATCAGTGAGTTCAATCCCCAGTACTGACAAAAAGAAATACATATATATATATATATGACATCAATTTGAACATTTTGGATTTGGGAAATAAACTATCCATCACTGACCATTTTATGTCATTAAATTTAGACATTTCGGAAAGTTCTGAGAAAGTCTTATTAAGCTGTAGAGAACAGTGGTTAGAAATAAGAGATTTTGCCTTAGACACCCATGGTTCCGAATGCTAAATCCAAGAAGTGCCCTTTGTGATGCTGGGGGCAAGTTACTAATCCTCTCTGCATATCACTTCCCTCTCCTGTAAAATCCTCTAAGACTTTGTGAGGATTAGGTGAGAGAGTCTGGTTAAACCCAGGTGTACCACGATTAGCCCTCAATGAATAGTAGCTGCCAAGAGTCACATCAGTTTTTGACAAAACATGTTCTATTTGAAGCAGAACAAACAATTTATTTTCTGTTGTATGTCATTCTTTAAAAAGAAATAAACAGTAAAAACTTCAAAGATAAAAATTTGCTAAATGATATAGTAAGATAATAAATACCAGTTATGCTGTTTGTTAGTACCCATTTTTTCCCTAATATTCAAGTCATTTTTAATAAAATTTCCTTTATATCCTAATGTTTAAATGTCTTGGTGACATTATAAGAGAGAAGTCAGAGAAGAAAAAAGGGAAGCACAAATAGGGCAAAATGAGAAAAAATATTGATATTAACAAGGTACATAAATGCTATCATGCATTATTACTTCAGCATGCTGCTGAGAACTATTGGCAATGAAAGAAAATAAAAAACTATACATAATTGGGTGGTTATACTAAGCATCAAGAGGATTGTTTCTATGGCAAATAAATGAACAATTCTAAAATTAAGTAGGAAAAAGAAAGCTTTTAAAATAATATGAGATAAATTCTTACATGATTAAAAAATAAGATTCCACATCACAGCAGACCAAACTTTGGGGTTAATGCTGTCTAATATACTATGAGAGCACAGGCCTCAAAACACATCAGGTTTGTGATTGGTGATATCATACTGGCCATTCTGATGGTCATAGCTAGGGTGGTAGTAATGATGAGATTCACTGGATTAGCACCACACTCCAACCCAATTATACAGAAAGACAACCTTTTATCTACTTGAGAAGCACCAGAATTTGGCTATGTGAAAAAACTAAACATTTTATTAAGGAAAACCCATTCTGTTAACATGGATTATTGAATTTCAGTACTTGTGAAAAATGTTTCAGGTCATTACCTGAAAACACTGATCCTATAAAAATAGGTTAAATACTTAAAATATAGTTCTGAAATGGTTTTCTATCATTAACTGTGGAGATAAGATATGCCATCAGAGAGATATCGTCACATATCATCTGAAATTGCAGTAGAGATTCTGCAATTTCGTGAAAGTAAATATTAACTTAGAAAAAGATAAAATAAGGAAATGAAGAATTACATTGGTTCTTCTCTGAAAAGTATAGGATAAGAAATTATTTTATTTTGGCAATAATTTAGAAAGCTACGTTTTTGGACATTTATTTATTTGATAGGTAAAGCTTTCTCTAAGTTAGGGAACACTTTTCTTATACATGCAGTATAATATGCAGGACTGTTCAATAACAATGCAATGTGAATCACATATGTAGTTTCAGAATTTTTAATAGCTACATTTTAAAAAGTCAAAGAAATTATGAAATTATTTAACCCAATATATCTATACATGAAGCACTAACAAGATTTTTTGTAGTGTGGAAGTCCAGTGTGCATTTTTCATTAATAGCACCTCTCAGTCTGGATTGGCCACATTCCCAGGGCTCCATAGTTTCATGAGGCTGGTGGCTAACACATTGGACCATAAGGCTATAGAAGAACTGTTTTACATTAGAGAGTTTGGCCTTCCAACCTACTTGCTCAGTCATCCATGCAACTTGGTTGTTTTTTAACTTTTTAAAAAATACAGCATATTGTACATCATAGTGTTTTAAAAGGATGAAATGAGTAACATGTGCACATTGGTTTTTACCATTTCTGACTTAGGAAACATTTAACAGATGTTGGTTTTCTTCCTCTCAATACTCTGTAAATTCTCTTTGTTTGAAAAAAAAATCCTGTTGTTTGGATTTGTGTGAATAAATAAGAAGAGCATCTATTAAATATCCAGCAATAGCCTTTGTAAAACCTAGAAAAATTTCACGACAGCATCTTCATTCTAGTGGCTCCTTGTGAATTTTTCTTTTACTCTTCCCTCAGCTACATGATGGCAGAGATCCTTCCCTGATTTGTTTAACAGGTGTTCCAAATTCCAAAACAGTGCCTGGCAGAAATGGGCTTCAATGAATATTTGTCAATGAATGAATGATAGTATATCATTTTATGTATATATCACTCACCTATGTATATTCTCCATTCATTCACAAATGTTTCTAAAGTGGGCTGACATCGGACACATTGCAGATGTTTCCTTTTTATGGTTTCAATGTCTTTATAATTAGTGTGTAGTATATTAGTAATTCCTCACTTGGAGCATACAAACCACTACCAATCAAAGCAGAAACCTTTCCAGAACTCTCATCATAATAAATTCCAATGTATTAATTAAAGATCTAATAAAATAAAAGGATTTGCATTATTTGCTGTATCTCAGTATTCCATCAAAACCTAGTGAGATATTTTTTAATCATTATTTGTGTCTTCACTTCTACTTGTAAGAAACTCCCTTGGATTTTCTTATCCAGTTTTTATTCCATGCTAGATTTTATAAATTTTTAAATTTTATTTTAAATTTCATATATTTCAGGTGTGCCACAGGATGTTTTGATATTTAAATACATAGTGAAATGATGGCTACAGTCAAAAAATTAGTTGCCTTTGTGTGTGTATATCTTAAAAGTAAAACTACACTCAGCAAAATTTCCAGCATATGATACAATATTATTAACTATAATTCTCATACTGCACTTCAGGTCTCTAGATTTATTTACCTTATACAAGTAACTTTTTACCCTTTGACCTCCTTATCCTCATTTCCCCTATTCCTTTGCATGTGAGAACTGTTTCTATGAATTTGAGTTTTCTGTTTTCTCTTTTCAGATTCTGTATGTAAGTGAGATTATGCAGTATGTTTCTTTGTGTTTTTCTTGCTTCACTTAGCATAATGCCCAGTAGGTTCATCCTGTTGTTGCCAATGAAAAAAACCTCCATTCTGTATGCTGAACAATATTCTATATGCATATATATATGTGTGTGAGTGTGTGTATCTGTATCTATATCATAATTTCTTTATCTCTCCATCCAATGAAGGATACTTTGATGGTTTTCATATAATGATAGTTTTGTAACTAATATTGTAATGGACATGGTGGGGTGGGGGGCGTAGATACTTTTTCAAGGTAGTGATTGCATTTCTTTTGAGTAGGATTTTGGATTTCCCTGTATTTGCTTTTCACAGTGGCTGCCAGTCCTCCTGTCACCAACGTTGCACAAAAGGCACCTTTCCTCCACAGTCTCCACCCCCATGCTTGTTACCTTTGGTGATAATCACCCCAATAAGTGTGAACTAATATCTCTGTATGGTTTTGATTGCATTTCCTTGATGGACTGGGATGTTGAGAGCATCTATTCATATGCCTCTTTGTTAGCTACATTTTTGTCTTTCTTAGAGAAATGTCTATTCATGTGCTTTCCCCATTTTTTTCTATCAGGTTATTTGAAATTTGTATTTTTGATATTTGAGATGTATGAGTTCCTACATATTCATACTTTGTGGGGAACATTATTTTAAACATCCTTATTTTGGAAAATTTCAAATTTATACCAAATTAGAAAAAAAGATAACAAACTATTATCTATCCAAAATTCAGCCTCAAGAATTTTCAATCCATGTTCAGATGTCTTATTTCCTGTATATTTTCATCCATAACTTCAATTCAATTGGGTTATTTGAACATCATGGGGATATTAATTTATATTGTCTCTAAAGACATACGTATTTCGGTAAAATACAGACTCCTTTTATCATAAATAGCTTGTTACACATCTTAAAATTATACTTTCTTATAGTTAAAAAGCCAATGTAAAATATACTTCATATGAATATATGTGTGTGAATACACAGTCCTGATATTTTTATATAACAGTGACATAAAAATACTACTAGCATAGTATTGAGGTAAATAAGGAGGATGGCTATTCCTTGCTTCCCAAAGTCTTGCACATGTGCTTTGGATTGGTAGCTTTTATCCAAGCACATGGGAAGGTGGGTGGCACAGGACTCACAAGGCTGGATAATACACAGGCATAGGAACAGTTTTCTAAAGAGTAACAAAAAGCACAGGTAGGACATTTGTCCATTACACGGAGTTACCTATTTCCTCTAGGGATAAATGATCCCTTTTCACATTCTCATCTTTATTTCCCAATTGTCTTTAAATGCCCTGTGATTGTTGGCTATCCATTTTAAAGTTATTAATGAAAGACTTTATTATTTAGGAAATAATAAACAATGTTCATAGTAGTTTTACAGAATTGTTTTCCAGCAGATTTCTCCTTTGATTCTGAGAGTGAATGATCAGTGCTGTACATATGGGTGGGCATGTTCGCTAGTAGGCTTCCTTATAGGGCAGGACTCTCAACCTTGGCTACACATTAGAATCTTACACATTCTTACAAATCTTGATGCCCTGGCCACAACCTGCAGTGATTACATCTGAATATTTGAGAGTGGATCCCATATATTAGTATTTAAATTAAAAATGAAAATCCCCAGATGATTCTAATATGGAGTCAAGGTTGAGAATAGTGTGCTTGGATCAGAGCCCAAGGGGTAGGCATACAGGTAAACTGCAATGCCTTAAGTGTTTGTTCTTTGTACAGTTACCTTTATCTCACCCTGAAAACCTTCTGTGTTGACCATGTGTACCCCAAACATGAATCTGTCTCTTTTTCAGGTTGTTATTATCTCATAATCATTCCTTCTCAGGAAGAGTCCAATTATCTGCACAGCAGTTCTGATTTTTATCCATTGCTATGGGTAGCTGAGTTTGGAAACAGTGGTCATGGGTAGAAAACACACATGGCAAAGCCATTTCCCCACTCTCCTGGGTTTTCTGACAGCTCTTTCTAAGTGAATTGTCCTGAAGAATTCATCATAGACTTTCTTTTTATTTGCGTTAGTCTGCTAGCGCAGTCATAATCAAATGCCACGGACTGACCAGCGTAAACAAAATAAATTTATTTTCTCATCATTCTGGAGGCTAGAGGTTGAAGGTCATAGTGTCAGTAGATGTGGCTTCTCCTGAGGTCTCTCTCCTTGGCTTGAAGATGGCCAGTCTCTTGCTGTGTCCTTGCATGGCCTTTTTCTGTGTGTCTGACTCATCTCTGTTGCCTCTTCCTCTTCTTACTAGGAAATCCTTCCTATTGGATCAGAGCCCCACCCTTTGGACTTCATCTAACCTTAATTACCTCTTTCATTGACCCTATCTGCAAACAGTCACATTGGGGTTTAGGACTTCAACATGGTGAGGGGGACAATTCAGTCCACAATGGTATCTTTTACTTTGATTTTGGGATGTCTGTTTAGCTCCCCAAGAAAGACCTATAATGAACACTTTTCCCTGGGTGAAATTGATGCTATAGTGCTTCATTCCTTGGAATCCCATTATTGTCTCCTTCTCCTTCCTCTTCTTTCCTTCTTGCCCTTTTCCTATTCCATTCCCTCCTCTCACCCCCTCCTTCCTCTTCTTTACCTTCCTTTACTCCTCTTTCTCTGTCACTTCCTCTTCAGAATTCCTCAAAAATCACTGGCCCAATGATGGAAATTTTTAAAAATGCATAGCAATATAGTCATTATGTGATTTTTTTATGCAAGCATGTTGTTAGAGAAAATATGTGTGTGTGTGTGAGAGAGAGTGTGTGAAGAAGAGCAGAACGAATCTGACAATAACAGTCTGGTTGAGATGTGAGGAAGGACTCGATTTTATATGTCAAATTCCATACCCTTGTTCTGGATATAGGAGTCTCCATGTGCTCCCTCAGAGACCAGGGAGAGATGGTGATAAAAGCTTAGAATGCAATTGAAGTGAGGGAGCCCTGAACAGGGAATTTAAAGGGATCTATGCAGAGCTGGATATAAAAGGAAGCCAGCTACATTAATGCCCTGAAAAGGTGCTTGGAGTAGGCATCACGCATCAGGGTTTGAGCTCAGGCTTTGTTACTCACTAGGCAGGTTTACAGAAGTTGATTATCATCTGTGGTCCTCATCTTTCATGTAGGAAAGACAGTGTCTGTCCTGTCTGCCTGACCAGAAGAACCTTATCTGCCTAATCTGTAGAACACTGCCAACCAAGCATCAAGTTCAGTTATGTGAATTGAACACATTATATCTAAAACTGTTGTTACAGAAATGAGACTATTAGCACTACTAAGATTACTAGATGATTTTTTTAACTCAGATTGTAAATACAGAATTGCATAATAGTAAGCACGTGGGTTTTATGTTGGACAGCAAACTCTATTCCAGAAACTTTTCAACCTTTAACACATAGCCTCAGGTTTCACAATTACCAGTGTATGGTAGTTAGTAAACACTAAGGAAATACTTTTATTAATTAATCTAAAATACTTTGCCACTAATGAATACAGAAGGGGATATATCCAAGTCACATGTGACTTACAAAGTAGTCATCAAGTGTGATTCCATTTGACTTTAAATGCTAGAGGGAACATAAAAATCATAGAAGATGTGGCTTTAGACCAACTGGAATTTATGGTACAATTGTGGTCAACTATATCATTAAAAAGAAAAAAATTATGAAGGAAGGAAAATAAGAAAATAGCAGCCTTGTTCAAGATGCCTTCATTTATTCATGTCACATAAATGTCACTCTTGCCATTAAATCTTGTATATATTAACTATCAATGCTATTCATAATGAGACTAGAGAATGTATTGATGTTTGCTATTTCTCTCTATAGCTGGGAAATATCTCTAAATTGGTTCATAAACAGGCCTGGGATGGGCATTGAAAATGACATTCTTATGTATCTAATTCTTCATCTTGGTAACAATAAGTGAAAAGATCCATAAATACAGTTTTAATTAACAGCAATGTTGTGATGCTTAGAAATAGACTGTAGGCTCTTTAATCTGTTGGCCTTCTTATAAAGAATTTTGTTTTTCCCAAAGGGTCAAATTTAATTAACGTCCTTACAATTTATTTAGCAGCCCATTGTTTCAGAGAGCTCACTGAGCCGTATTTGTGCACCAAGGATGATACAATCAAACTGCTTTGAAGAGAGCACTCTAAAAAATATACCATCTCAAGTAGTGATTCACAGGGAGGATAATACAATATCCTGTCAGAATGATGAAATTTCTTTATCAGTGGACAATATACTGGTATACATTATTCCATAAACAACCAGATTCAAAACTTTCACATGGTCCTTAATAAACTTGCACAAATTATAAAGTTTGAAAAAGAAAATAAATGCTCTATTGCTTAAAATTTTTAAATAGCAATTTTCACAATGGTGTCAAGTGTTCTAAAGATAATAGGTGACAATAAGCCACAAAAAGAGGAGAAATGAATATGAATAATGAAATAAAGTGAAATAATCCATATATTTACATACTTACGCATATTGAGTAGTTAGTATTCAATTCATGACAATTTTTATTTTGTTGCACAAATGTAAAGTTATTTCTAATGAATTAAAGAGTTTCTAATGTAATGGATTTATTTATTATTAATGTTCAAATGCTTTTAGAATTTATATAAATATTTTATAAGAACAAATTCACTATTTTACCTGTGGAAAGGAAGGAGATAATATTTACTAGACTTAAGTAGCTAAAATGAATCACACTAAATTCACACATATTGTAAGATTTTAATCCTTGGCTTGATAATTATTAACTTTATATTGTGAAAAATGTATTAAAAATATATTTTAGAATGATGTTAAATTATGAGCATTGAGAGAGCTATAAGAATTTTTTTAATATTTGAAAGTGTGAACTTATTGTTTTAGTTATGTTTATAAATATAAAGAGTTAAGATCACAAAATAAGTATTATTTAAATAGTTCAAAAATAAAATGTTTCACCCTCAAAAAAATAAAAAAGAAATACTCCCATTAATAGTCCTTAATAAGTTCCATTAAAAGGTATCAATGATCACTCATGCTTGTCTTTCTGAACAGTGAATGTGACCTTTTTCATATCTATTGTCTACAGTCTTTTGCTCACTGAGCTTACAATATTTTTGTACCATTAATAATATTAAACTAGTAGAAATGTGCTTAGTTTTCAAATACCTTCTTAGGATCAGGGAAAATTATTGCAGATGGATCTAAAGAAATCCAGCATTTGTATCTACACATTATTGTCTGGAGCTTAGCAGCAAAAATTAAAATCAGCTTATTTTTATAAATTCTCAAAGAAACCAAACCTGAACTCATTCTCAGAAATTACCATAAAAGTAAAAAAAAAAATCCATTTAAATGTATATTCATTGTTGTGAATACTTACTGAAATGGAGGTATTAGTAATTAATTTACTAATTAAATAATTATTAAATAATTTTATAAATTTGTATCTATCTCCAAATTGAAATACTATAACTAAAACTACCCTACTAGAAATATTTACAACATATAAATTTCTTTGCATTATATTTTTTTCAATTACTAAAATTTTTTTAAAAACCCTATTTTTATTGGAAAATATGTACAACTAAAAGGAATGGCAATATATACAAAGACAATATTTATCAAAAGTTATATCATTGCACTAGGATTACAAGAAAAGTTTCCCTTTGTATCTAGTTATTAGTAATCTAAAACTTATAGAAAAAGGTATATTACTTAGTAATGGGAAAATGATAAAAAAAGAAATAGAGAAGAAAAGATAAATATTAAAAATGAGAAGCAATCATTTAAACTTTCCAATTGGCAACCCATAAAAATATTCACCGCACTTTTCACAAGTACTTCAAGGGGTTACCATCATATATGCTAGATTTTCTTTTGAGGTGAAATTCCTGTTTTCATTTACTTATTTTTGGAATTATTCCTGCTCTCCTCAACTCCAACTCTGTCACCCACCTAAATGATCCATGTTAATAAACAAGTGTGTATCATTTTCTCTTTTTCTTCATGCTTAATCATTATGGAAGTATTTATGGGTAGATTTATACATATGTACAAATATGTGTTAGTCATTCACTTTAGAAAAATTGGATTAAACTTTATGATCATTTTTCATGTTGTTTTATTAACAATATCTCTGGGAAATCTATATGAATCAATTGTACGGTACTCAACTGTTTTTAGCGGGGACTTGATACTGCACACTGTGGATTTCATGAATGAGCTCTGCTTCTAGACTATTCGAGGTTCTTAACAGAGTGATTTTGTCCCCTAGGGGGAAGCTGGTGACTTCTGAGGACATTTTGATTTGTCAAGACACACTCTAGAGAGAGGCATTCTTCAGGCAGCCGGTTAGTAGAGACCAGGAGCTCTGCTAAACATCTCACTGTATTCAGGAAGGTCCCCAACAATTCATGTGAGTGCCCCAAATGTCATTAGTCCCCAGTTGGAGACATCTACCAGGCAGTCTGATCTGCCTCTGGCTGGCACACTCTTTCCTTGGGTATTCTTATGGTTCCTTCCTTTCCTCTTTGCAGTCTTTTTTTCAATGGCATTTTCTCCATGGCTTATTTTGACAATCCTATTTACAGTGCAATCAGCAACCAAGGCGCAGACTCTCCACTGGTCTTTCCAATCCTACTTCACTATTTTTTTTCTTCCTTCCTCGACTTCTAACAAGCCATATAATTCATTTATTCTCTTTATCCATTGTCTTTTTTCTCTCTTTCCAGAATGCAAACTCTGCTGTGGCAGAGATGTCTTTTCATCTATTTTATTCACTGATACATCCTCAGGAGCTAGAACAGTGCCTGGCATTTGATACATGGCTGAGCAAAGGAACACAAATGGTTGTATAGACACTTTTACTTGTTTCCCAGTTTTTGACTGCAAACATGCCAAAATCAGTCTCCTCACACACAAATCATTATGTGTTGTTTCTTATGTGTCAGTGTGGCCATGCTTTCTAAATTGGCTTTAGAAATTGACTAATGAATTTTGGAAGGTAGATCTTGCTTCTCAAAAGCAGATCATTACTCTGTTTCTTCTTTCAAAGCATCTTGTTTTTATTTGTTACATTCCAGTCTTTATTTCATCTGAAATGTATGTCTGTATATGACATAGGACTGGGGTTTAATTTATTTTTTAAATTTTGTTCTAATTAGTTATACATGACAGCAGAATGAATTTTGACACATTGTACACAAACAGAGCACAAATTCTCATTTCTCTGGCTGTACATGACGCAGTCACACAGAGTCACATCGGTCGTGCAATCATACATGTACATAGGGTAATAATGTCCATCTGTCTCACTCCACCCTCCTCCCACCCCTACATTCCCTCCTCTCCCTCACTCCCCTCTGCACAATCCAAAATTCCTCCATTCTTCCCTAGCTCTCCTCCAATTATGGATCAGCATGCACATCCACATATCAGAGAAATCATTTGACCTTTGGTTTTCTGGGATTGGCTTATTTCACTTAGCAGGATATTCTCCAGCTCTGTCCATTTACCTGAAAATGCCATAATCTCATTCTTCTTCAAGGTTGAGTAATATTCCATTATAATATTCCACTGGATTTTCTTTATCCATAATTTCTTATCCTTTCAAGTGAATAACCAGATATGCCAGCACCAAATTAAATAATATTGATTAAAAATATTAAATAACACAAATTATAATTCCTACTGAAATAGAATACCCATCCTGTTTATAAATAATAAAATTAATTTACTCTTTTCATTAGTCATAAAACAGTTAAACTAATCTTACATATTTTTTCTTTGAAAAGTTACTTTAGCTCTTCATAATCTTGCTCTTTTTCATTGTACATGTGCTCCAGTTGTTCTGAAGAATACTATATTAGGGTTCTCCAATAGCATGCATACACACATAGAAATTTATTAAAAGGAATTGACTCACAGGAGTTCTGGGGGCTAGAGATTCCAAAATTTGCAGAGTGGACTGGTGCCTGGAGAAGCAGGAAAGTTTATAGCACAGATGAAGTTCTCAGACAGTACACTAAGGAAATCTCTTTTGCTGAGGAGAATGGTATTTCTTGTATTCTTGGGACCTTCAACTGATTGGAGGCCACATATGGACAGCAATCTGTTTTCCTCCAAGTTTGCCAACTTAAATATTAATCCTATCCAAAAATATACTCCAGGTTGACACATACAATTATCACAAATATCTCAGGCTACTTTTCATCCATAAGAAATGCTATATTTTATTTTAAAAACTTATATTTTATACCTAAGAAAAGTTAGACTCTTAAGCACTGAGTTTGCAGAATTTCTCTTTTTTTAATATTTATTTTTTAGTTGTAGGTGGACAGAATATCTTTATTTTATTTCTATGTGGTGCTGAGGATCAAACTCTGCCTCACGCGTGCTAGGAGAGTGCACTACCACTACACCATAACCCCAGCCCCTGCAGGATTTCTTAGTACGAGTAACATTACAAGCTCACTTCTACTTTGAGTCTACTGATAATAAAGCCAGTAAAGGTTGCATGACTCTCAAATTGTAGAGCAGCAAGCAAAATGTGTCAAGATGTCGATGCTCACTCCTCGCATTACCACTTACCTGTCCATCTTTGCTTCTGTGTTTCAGAGTGACAGGCATGAAGCTGGTGGTCAGCTGACTATGCATTTTGACAGAAGAACTCTCATCATTGCCAATTGAATGCCTGTTCACCTGTTGCATCCATTATTTAGAATTATACCCACTCATGCCTGTCCCAATGCGGGACTTTAGAGACACCTTTAGGGTAGAGTGAATAAAATCTGTACCTCTTAAAATATAAGTCCTGGGCTTCCTTGCTGTGGCAATGTCAGCTTTATTTAATAGTACAGGGGTTAAAATGGAAGGGAAATGACCTCCTTCCATTAAGCCTATGAAGCTCTAACTGCACATGAACATAGGAAATATCCTCTTATATTCACACAGCAGAGACTTACTTGGCCTGGGTATTGCTACGACTAACCTGGTGTGTGATCAGAATCTGGACTCAAGGCTTCAGCAGGAATTTCACTGCCAATGTCCCAAACCAAGTCATCCTCAGAGTCTTGAGTCAGACTGCAGGCTGTGGTCCAGTTTCCTGAAGTTGTTTCAAAATTGCAGCTTCCTGTTGTACTTGTGTAAGGTCCTAGTGAAACAAACATGTTCAAGGAAGTTACTGGAGATGTTTATCACGTTTCCTATGATGCTACATTTATAATGCTTTAATATTAGAATTTGCATATTTTAATTATTCATAAATAAGTTTATACAACCAAACATTCACAATCATGCATAATATGTTATATACTGCAACTTTTTATCCATAGATCTAGAAGCAGTGCAGGAAAAGTATCATTTATGTCTTAAGGTGTATTATCTGGATGGACTAATAATATTTATAGGTGACAGATAAAACTTTCTGCACATGAACAAAGAGCACAGCATCATGATAATACAGGTAATTCAGGTTAAACAAATAGCTTCCACCACCTGGATGTTTAGTGCTGTCCCTCAGTTCAGTCTTGTGTTTGAACAGCACAGACCTTGAGAGAGGCAGTCATTTACTAAAGACAAAGCGCCTTTGAGAAAAGTAGTAAAGTATACAGGACATAAACCCTTTTGGGTACCATACCAATCACTGGAGCACATTTCAGAGCCAGCCACTAAATAATGGAAGAAATTCTCTTCTAAAAGTATTGATTGATAACTCATTAAAAATTAAATTGTTCACAATGAGAAAAATTAATAGTTGATCACTGACTGTCTACTCCTAGTCATCTGTGAAAAGTTCTATAATAATACCCTGATATCTAGGCTTTCATTTTTCTTTCTTTTTTTGGCATAGCAGTTATTATTTTTGAGCACTCACTGTAAAATCTGACTGTGTTATACAGACAGAATGAATGATTGGGTTATTTAATCAGTATGAATCTACTGAGATTGTCATTGACTTTTCCTTTCTTTTTAAAAAGATGAAGCTTGTGTTATTTTTTTAATTCTCCATAATATTTTCTTAACATAAAACTAATGTTAGCATATAGAATCTTAATTTAAAAAAAAAAACCTTGCTGTTAAATGAATGCCAAATATATATCAAACAGAACTTTAATGTTTTTATACGAACTTTCCTGGACCCTGAGGAGATTTCACTTTTCAACATCTTACTTTTTCTTTTTTGTTGGGAGAGGGGGGCACTGGGAATTGAACTCAGGCATACTCAACCACTGGGCCACATCCCCAGCCCTATTTTGTGTTTTATATAGAGACAGGGTCTCACCGAGTTGCTTAGCGCCTCGCCGTTGCTGAGGCTGGCTTTGAACACGCAATTCTCCTGTCTTAGCCTCCCAAAGTGCTGGGATTACAGGCGTGCGCCACTGCGCCCAGCTTCAACATCTTACATTTTAAGCATTATTGAATCTAATCCCTAAAATGTAAACTAATTTTTAATCATGTACATTCTTCCTGTTCTACATGACTATATAATTCATTCATTTTTATACTTATTTATGGACTCTATGCATTTTTATGAGTGCCATGCCCGCATTCTATAACACAAAGTAGTTTATATTATGTAGATAAGTAAAAGTTCAGTTCTCACAGTATTTAACCAATACATCTGCAAATACTCAGTATTTTCTAATGTACAGAGGAGACTAGCATTATGCATTCTTTAAAATGATGTCACATACAAGTTCTATACTATTGTAACTCTACATAACTGATTCCCTGATACATAAACTCCATGAAACTTATTCTACATCCTTTTTCATTCACTGGGACACGCTTGCTCCTCCTGTCCCACCTTACTTAACATATGCCTTTATTTTCAACTTAAGAGATACCTAAACAATCAGGATAAAGTCTCATATTTAATTTCCTCCATCTCAAAACAGGCCATTTTTCCTTTTCTCTTTTCTAAGGCTAATATGCCCATGATCTAACTCCTTATCAAAATACCATTATTAGTATAACAAAGTTTTATTTCCTTCAAGGTTATACAGCTTTTCCATATCTTTTAATAATAGATTCTTTTCTGATTGCATTTTTATAACTTTCACAGTCAGGCTACCTCTCTTAATTTTCAAATATATATATATATACATTTTTTTTAACTGGTTAAATTTCCCACTGTTTATCTTTATCCTCATTCCTGATTTCCCATGGACCATTACATTTTTACATGAATGATGTATGAGTCTACAACCACAATGAAGAGCGTATTAACATCTTTAAATGCTTCTCTTTTTTTTTTTTAAAGCAAGATAAGTTGTTTTTATTATTCTTTTTTTAAAAATTGTTCTTTTTAGATATATTCCACTTGGAATATAAAATTGTCACTCAAAACCTACAATCCCCAAACAAACTCATTGTTCACCTCTCCAAAGGGGTTCTTCTCTATGAGATTGTGGCTCCATTTCATAACATGAATCTTATCTCTTTTTAAAGACTCAAACCTTCAGAGTTACCTTTGATTCTATATTCTACGATTCCATTTCTAGTATTCCACCACTTCCTGCAGGTTTTCTTTGAGAACTTGTGGAATCTGTTCCCTCCATTACCATCCAGTAACCAGCACACTGATTCAAGCTGCTGGCTTATTTTAAGAGACTGTCTTTAATGCAGGCTTCATCTTATCAACCTTAAAAACCCAAACCACCTGAGCATCTTTAAGACTGCTCTGTGTTATATTCTCTTACTGAAAATATTCCATTTTTTTCACACTTTCTGAAACTACTCTCACAAATCACTAGCCTTGAATACAATAACCTTTACTTTGAGGCAAAGTATTTTTAGGATGAAATCTGTCTCATGTTCAAAACGGTCTTTACTCCAAATAAATTTTTCAGAAGATTATCTTTTAAATATAAACTCATTTTTTAAAAACGTTTATGTTTAAACTACTTCTCCCTCTCTTTTTTGGACATTTTCTCTAGCTTGGTTACTATTTTATAGTCGTTCTTTCCCTATCTTGTTCAAGATGCACTTTTACCTAAGTATTCCTCTTCTTTCATTCAGGTATGGGCAGTCCCTCTGTACCTCCAGAGGTGGCTCATGGATCATCTAACCAGCTATGAGGAGATTCTTTCTTTTTTGTCTTTTTTGTTAGCTTAGGTACAGATTAGGACAACAAATCTAGAAAAAGAGACTTCCTATGGAAGAGACATCTAGGAAAAGTTTGCCTTGTTCTTAAAAAGAAGCCAAAAGGAAGAAAATCTATTTATTTATTCTCAAGATATGGTTACAAATATAAAAACTTATACAAGGAACCAATTCTATAGCAAAGTGAGTTACCCAGGGATGGGTAGCACAAAGAAGACAAGCATCCGTACAGTTCCATACATTTGATGATAACACAAAGTTGCTGAATTAAACAAGTTAGAGTTGCCAAGCTCTAAGACTTCTTATTATTTGACATAATAACATTTTGCTTATTGTCTGTATTAGTTAGAAATACATTTGGCTCCAAGTAACTAAAACTCCAACCTATAGTAACTGTAAGCAGACAGGAATTAATTTATCTCAGTTAACAAGAAGTCCTCAGGTTGTCATTTTGAGATGAGCACTGGGGCTCAACTGTGTGGCCTTTCCTTTAAATTATCTTTCCCTCCCTCTGCTCATTCATGCTTGCAAGATGACCATGTACTTCCTAGTACCACACAGAATCAAGGCACAGAAAGAAGAAGAAAGAGGAAAGGTTTAAATAGAGGCTCTATTCTAGTTTTCTTTTTTTATGAAATAGATAACTTTCTCAAATTTATATATAGATTTCATTGGCCTCTTGTGGCTGTCAGAAAATCTGGAGAAGATGGTTTTTTTGCTGGTCACAATGGCATCAAAAATAAAAGCATTTTACTTCAGTGTTTATAGCAGCTCAATTCACAATAGCTAAACTGTGGAACTAACCTAGATGCCCTTCAATAAATGAATGGATAAAGAAAATGTGGTATATATACACAATGGAACATTACTCAGCAATAAAAGAGAATAAAATTATGGCATTTGTAGGTAAATGGATGGAGTTGGAGAATATCATGCTAAGTGAAGTAAGCCAATCCCAAAAATCCATATTGTGGGAGAGGACACAGGAGAATAGCCCTAGCTTTACCTATGACTGCATGTATGTTGTGATTCTACATCACATACAGGCAGAGAAATGAAAAGTTGTGCTCCATCCATGTATAATGAATATAAATGTATTCTGCTAACATGTATACCTAAGTAGAATAAATAAGTAAATAAATAAATCATAAAAATAAATAAATAAACAAAGGCATTTTGATTTTAAGGAATGAAAAGGGATGAATAGGCATCTAGAAGAAGCTGATAGGTTGTTTAAACCGGTCAAGATCAGAAACTCTGCCTTAGGCATCTTAACTGACATATCTTTCCTCTGTATGTCCTGTAGCAAATATTACTCATCTCTGAATATCCAGCTCAAGCCCTATCTCTCCCTCCCCAGAGCATGTCAGTTCTCAGGGTGGTATTTGTGTAAGACACTCACCAGAAGTTCGAGTTGTCATTCTGGAAGTCCATTAATTCTTCATTTTGCATTATCATCTTAATTGATCAGCACAAAGCTACTACAAACATATTTATGTGATCAGTATTATTACTAAACTGCATTATATACACCACAAGTGGTTCAATAAATATTCACTGAAAGATGAATGATCTGAAGATTGTACTATTTCTTGATAAGAAATACGTGTTAGTTGAGAGTTCCTGCAGACCACAGGAGCCGCAGAGGGCCCATATCTGCCCTCAGGAAACTCCACAGGTGTCCAGCCAAAAGGAGACCAGGGACTGCTAGCCGCTAGCCCACACTCAGGAGGAGTGTGGAGCCCACACTCAGGATAAGAGTCCCAGAGGAGCCCACACTCAGGATAAGAGTCCCAGCAGAGACCCCAACATGTGGCAGCCCTGCCCAAGTGCGGCCTGGGCCCACCCCAGTTACACTCCAGAGTTCCTACAGACCCAGCAGGAGCCACAGAGGGCCCAAATCTGCCCTCAGGAAACCCCATGGATGTCCAACCAAGGGTTGACCAGAGACTGATAGCTACCAGCCACACAGGAAGGTACATCCAGGGTAAGAGTCACCTGCAGAGACCCCGGGAGACAGCCCCACCCAAGTGCGCTGCCCCAGTTCCGCTCCAGAGTTCCTGTGAACAGGTGAGACAGAAGGCCCAAAACCGCCCTCAGGGCATGCCAGGGGTTCCCAGCTGAAGGTAGACCAGACTAGCCTTCTGCCCCAGGGGAGCTCACACTCAAGGTAAGGGTCACACACAAACTCTCCTGCTTGTGACTCTGCCTAAGTGAGACCTGGGCCCATCTCCAGTTCCTCTCCAGAGTTCCTGTTCACCAGAAGGAGCCCAAGAGAGGGGCAAAACAGCCCTCAGGGGCCACCACAGGAGCCCAGCCAAGGCCACTCCACTGCCCTTTAGAGGTACATCCACTACCTCCGCCACCAACTTTAGTGGCAGTAGTGCCTATCTGGGGACACTGGGGAAACAGAAGTACCTCCAAGGTGAGACACAGGTAATCTGGAGTGTCAATACAAGATTATAGGATAGAAGCTGCAATACCTCAGATCAGTATATTAAGAAAGGAAGATACACAATCAATATGAAAAAACAAGGGAAGGGGCTGAGGTTGTGGCTCACTGGCAGAGCGCTTGCCTCACACGTGTGAGGCACTGGGTTCTATCCTCAGCACCACATAAAAATAAATAAACAAAATAAAGACACTGTATCCATGTATAACTAAAAAATATTAAAAAAAAGAAAGGGAAGAAAGTGCCACAAATAAACCTGGATACCACTGTAACAGAATCCATTGACAGCACAATTGTTGAAATGTCAGAGAAAGAATTCAGAATGTACATAATTAAAATGATCCGCTAATTAAACAATGACATAAGTGAGCAATTACAGGCAAAAACTGATCAATCCAAAAAAGAAATAGGAGAGCAAATAAAGGCAACTATTGATTATTCTAACAAATTGATAAGAGAGCAATTATAAGTAGCAAAAGATTACTTTAAGAAAGAGCTACAGATTGTGGAAAAAAATCAGAAATTCTTGAAATGAAGGAAACAATAAACCAAATTAAAAACTCAATAGAAAGCATCACCAGCAGACTAGATCACCTGGAAGACAGAACCTCAGATAATGAAGACAAATATACAATCTTGAAAATAAACTTGACCATACAGTAAAGATGGTAAAAAATCATGAACAGAACATACAAGAAATATGGGACAGCATCAAAAGACCAAAGATAAGATTTATTGGGATAGAAGAAGGTGCAGAATTTCAAACCAAAGGAATGCACAATTTCTTCAATGAAATAATATCAGAAAATTTCCCAAATATGAAAAGTGAAGTGGAAAATCAAATACAAGAGACTCACAGGACACCAAACGTACAAAATTTCAACAGATCTACACCAAGGTCCATTATAATAAAAATGCCCAACATATAGATTAAGGATAGAATTTTAAAGGCCACAAGAGAGAGGAACCAGATTACATATAAGGGGAGACCAATTTGGATCTCAGCAGATTTTTCAACCCAGACCCTAAAAGCCAGGAGATCATAGAACAACATATTCCAAGCTCTGAAAGAAAATGGATGCCGACCAAGAATCCTATATGCAGCAAAATTGAGCTTCAGATTTGATGATGAAATAAAAACCTTCCATGATAAACATAAGTTAAAATAATTTAGAGCAAGAAAGCCTGCACTACACAGCATTCTTGGCAATATATTCCATGAGAAGGAAAGGACAACCAACAATGAAAATATACAAACAGAGGAACTACACTAAAGAAAAGACCATTCAAGAGAGAAAACGACTCAAGGTAAAAACCAAAAACAAATCAAAATGACCAGAATTACAAATAAGAGTTCAATAATAACCCTGAATGTAAATGGCCTAAATGCACCAATTAAAAGACATAGACTGACAGACTGGATTAAAAAACAAGACCCAACAATATGCTGTCTTCAAGAGACTCATCTCACAGGAAAAGACATCCACAGACTGAAAGAGAAAGGGTGGGAAAAAACATATCACTCACATGGACCCCGCAAACAAGCAAGAGTTTCCATCCTCATATCAAATAAGGTGGACTTCAAACCAAAGATGGTGAAAAGAGATAAAGAAGGTCATTTCATACTTCTTAAGGGAATCATACATCAACAAGACATAACAATCATAAATATCTATACCCCAAATAATGGGGCTTCTAAATATATCAAACAAATCCTTCAAAATACAAGAATCAAATAGACCACAACACAATAATACTTGGAGACTTTAACACAGTTCTCTCACCATTGGATAGATCTTCCAAACAAAAACTTAATAAAGAAACCATAGATCTCAAGGAAACTATCAATAATTTAGACTTAACAGACATATATAGAGTGTTCCATCCATCAACGAGTAAATACACTTTTTTCTCAGCAGCACATGGATCCTTTTCCAAAATAGATCACATGTTATGTCACAAAGCCAGTCTAAGCAAATACAAAATATAGAGATACTACCCTGCATCCTATCTGACCACAATGGAATAAAATTACAAATCAATGGCATATTAAAAAACAGAAACTACTCCAACACCTGGAAACTAAATAATATGCCATTGAATGATGCATGAATAACAGAAGACATCAGGGAAGAGATAAAAAATTCTTAGAGGCAAATGAAAATTCTGATATATAACATATCAAAATCTCTTGGATACCATGAAGGCAGTGCTAAGAGGAAAGTTCATTGCACTAAACTCATTCATTAGAAGATGTAAAAGTCAACAAATAAATGAATTGACTCTTCATCTCAAAGCCTTAGAAAAGGAAGAACAAATCAACACGAAAAGAAGTAGAAGACAGGAAATAATCAAAATCAGGGCTGAAATCAATGAAATTGAAACAAAAGAAACAATTCAAAAAATTGACAAAACAAAAAGCTGCTTCTTTGAAAAAATAAACAAAATTGACAAACTCTTAGCTACCCTAATAAAAAGGAGAGAGAAAAACCAAACTACTAAAATTCGTGTTGAAAAAGGAAACAATTGTGACAGACACTACTGAAATACAGAGGAAAATTAGAAACTATTTTGACAATTTATACTCCAGTAAAAGAGAAAACCCTGAAGACACTGACAAATTTCTAGAGGCATATGACATACCCAAACTGAACCAAGAGGACACACACAACTTAAACATTTCAATTTCAAGCAAGGAAATAGAAGATGCCATCAAGAGCATGCCAACCAAGAAAAGCCCAGGTCCAGACAGATTCTCAGCTGAGTTCTACAAGAACTTCAAAGAAGAATTAATGCAAATACACCTCAAACTATTTCATGAAATATAAAAGGAGGGAACCTTCCAAACTCATTCTGTGAGGCAAGTATCACCCTGATTCCCAAACTAGACAGAGATACATCAAAGAAAGGAAACTTCAGAATAATATCCCTGATGAGCATAGATGCAAAAATTCTCAATGAAATTCTGGCAAATTGCATACAAAAACATATCAAAAAAATAGTATACCATGATCAAGTGGGGTTCATTCCAGGGATGCAAGGTAGGTTCAACATATGGAAATCAATAAACATAATACATCACATCAATAGACTTAAATATAAGAGTCATATGATTTTATTAATCGATGCAGAGAAAGCATTTGACAAAATGCAACACCCTTTTATGCTCAAAATACTAGAAAAACTTGGGATAGAAGGAACATACCTAAACTTTGTAAAAGCTATCTATACTAAACTCAAGGCCAACATCATCCTAAATGGAGAAAAATTGGAATTATTCCTTCTAAAACTTCCACCACTGCTATTCAACATAGTCCTTGAAACACTAGCCAGATGAAAGAAATTAAAGGGACACGAATAGGAAAAAAAGAACTCAAACTATCATTATTTGCAGATGACATGATTCTGTACTTAGAGGATCCAAAAAATTCTACCACAAAACTTCTTGAATTAATAAATGATTTCAGCAAACTAGCAGGATATAAAATCAATACCCATAAATCAATTGCATTTCTATACATCAGTGTTAAACCCTCTGAAAGAGAAATTAGGAAAACTATCCCATTCACAATAGCCTCAAAAAAAATAAAATACTTGGGAATCAATTTAACAAAAGAGGTGAAAGACCTCTACAATGCAAACTACAAGACACTGAAGAAAGAAATTGAAGAAGACCTTAGAAAATGGAAAAATCTCCCATGCTCCTGGATAGGCAGAATCAATATTGTCAAAATGGCCATACTACCCCAAGTGCTATTTAGATTCAATGCAATCCCAATTAAAATCTCAATGTCATTCCTTATAGAAATAGAAAAGGCAATCATGAAATTCATTTGGAAGAATAAGAGACCCAGAATAGCCAAAGCAATCTTTAGCAAGAAGAGTGAAGCAGGAGACATCACAATACCTGACCTCAGATTATACTACAAAGCTATAGTAACAAAAACAGCATGGTACTGGCACCAAAATAGACATGAAGACCAATGGTATAGAAGACACAGAGATGAACCCACTTACATACAGTTATCTTATATTAGACAAAGGAGCCAAACATGTACACTGGAGAAAAGATAGCCTGTTCAACAAATGGTGCTGGGAAAACTGGAAATCCATATGCAGCAAAGTGAAACTAAACCCCTATCTCGCACCATGCACAAAATTCAATTCAAAGTGGATCAAGGACCTGGGAATCAGACCAGAGACCCAACAACTAATAGAGGAAAAAATAGGCCCAAATCTTCATCGTGTAGGAGTAGGACCATACTTCCTTAACAAGACTGCTATAGCACAAGAAGTAAAATCAAGAATCAATAAATGAGATGAATTCAAACTAAAAAGCTTCTTCTCAGCAAAAGAAATAATCGATGAAGTGAACAGAGAGTCTACATTCTGGGAACAAATCTTTGCTACACACACATCTGATAGAGCACTAATCTCCAGCATATATAAAGAACTCAAAAAACTTAACACCAGAAAAACAAACAACTCAATCAATAAATGGGCCAAAGGGCTGAACACAAACTTCACAGAAGAAGATATACAATCGATCAACAGATATATGAAAAAATGTTCAACATCTCTAGCAATCAGAGAAATGCAAATCAAAACTCCCCTAAGATTTCATCTCACACCAGTCAGAATGGCAATTATCAAGAATACAAACAACAATAAGTGTTGGCAAGGTTGTGGGGAAAAAGGCACACTCATACATTGCTGGTGGAACTGCAAATTAGTACAACCAATCTGGAAAACAATATGGAGATTCCTTAGAAAACTTGGAATGGAACTACCATTTGACCCAGCTATCTCACTCCTGGGTCTATATCCAGAAGACTTAAAAACAGCAAACTACAGAGCTGCAGCCACTTCCATGTTTATAACAGCTCAATTCACAATAGCTAAACTGTGGAACCAACCTAGATGCCCTTCGATAGATGAATGGATAAAGAAACTGTGGTATATATACACAATGGAATATTAGTCTGCAATAAAAGAGAATAAAATTATGGCATTTGCAGGTAAATGGATGGAGTTGGAGAATATCATGCTAAGTTAAGTAGGCCAATCTCAGAAAACGAAACGTCAAATGTACTCATTGATAAGTGGATGCTGATCCATAATGTGGGGAAGGACACGGGAACAATGGAGGAACTCTGTTCACAGGGGTGTAAGGTGGGAGGGAGCATGGGGACAATAAAGGTGGAATATGATGGTCATCATAGCCCTAGCTTTATGTATGACTGCATGTATATTTTGATTTTACATCACTTACAACCAGAGAAATGAAATGTTATCCTCCATCTGTGTACAATGAATCAAATTGCACTCTATTATCATGTAAGCCTAAATAGAACAAATAAATAAACTAAATATGAAAAAAAAGAAATATGTGCCAGTCTTTTCAAAATGGTGGTTACTTTGGAAAAACCTACTTTTCAGATTGTGATATTCTCCATGATCCCTTGAATAGACACAGAGTATCCCTAACACTTATGAGAGCTTTATCATAATATTTGGACACATGGCTATATGGTCAGTTCAAATACTGATAAATTTATATTTTTAAAGACAGAGTTCCATAGTTTATTATTTTTAATTCCTTATGTCCAAATAGTCACCTCATTTTTAACACACCACAATGCATGGTACAGGAATATTAACATCCCCTCTACTGGAAAGTATTTTTCATTGTGAAATGGCTTGTTGAAGCTCTGCATTGAGATAGATTGTGAAGAATCTTGTTATAGTAGGAAAGAGTGACATGACTAAATAATGGTATGTGTCCATGCTGTGAAAGGGAGGAGAGAAAGCACCTACTCACATATAGACCTGGAACACTATGATGGCTGAATACAGGCAGTGGACAATAATTCCACAGGGAAAAATACCCAGATTTTCTAACTTAATTATTAATTTTTTGCAAGATTATTAATCTCATTTGTTAGAGACCATGCATTTATGCAAAAGGAGGTAGAAATGCAAAAGAGAATTTTATCTTTGTTCATAACATACAGTAATAATTTAGTCTTGAGGAATAGCACTATTTCTTTTTTGATTGTAATAAAAAAACATGTGAGACATTAACTCTGACAAATTTTGAAAGAGCATAAAAATGAATTGTAGGGGCGGTTCCAAGATGGCGGCCTAGACGGACGCTGTGGTCAGTCTCTCCAGAGCCAGAGGTTGAAGTTGTGGAAATACCATCTCCCAGCCAGCTTCTGGATATCATCATACAGCTACCCGGGCAGGAATTTCACTTGCGCGTGTAAGCAGGGCCACCAGCCAGCAGCCATTGCCACAAGCAGAGTGACTTCAGCAG
>PVHX01012515.1:0-58913 GCA_004024805.1 Geosciurus inauris
GCCTTTCTAGTGGGTGTGGCTGTGGGGTGTTTCCTTGTGGTTTTAATTGCATTTATCTGTTAATTCATGAACCACTGACACTTTGGCATGTCCATGTTGGCCATCCATAAGTCGTCTTCTTTTTTTTTGGTACCGGGGATTGAACTCAGGGGAACTCGACCACTGAACCACATCCCCAGCCCTATTTTGTGTTTTATGTGGAGACAGGGTCTCACTGAGTTGCTTAGCGCCTCGCTGTTGCTGAGGCTGGCTTTGAACTCATGATCCTCCTGTCTCAGCCTCCCAAAGTGCTGGGATTACAGGCTTGCGCCACCGCGCCCAGCTCCATAAGTCTTCTTTTGGTAAGATGTCCCTTGAAATATTTTGATTATTTTGCATTGGGTTGTTTTCCTTTCACTCTTGAGTTGCCTGCATCCGTTACATATTCCAAATACCACTTCTTTGTTGGATGTGTGTTTTGTGAGCATTTCCTCCCAGTTTGGAGCTTGCTGTTTCCTTTTCCTGATCTTCACTTTTGATGAGAAGTTCTCCATTTTGAGAAAGTCTAATTTATCACTTTTTCTTTTACAGTTATTACTTGTCAAGACCTAAAATATCATTACCTACCTTAGATTGCATCTCTCTCTCTCTCTTTCTTTCCTAAAGGCTTTTCAGTGTTAGTATTTATGTTTGAATTTATCATTCATCTAATGTTAACTTCTGTGTATTGTGTGAGATAAATGCTGAAGTTCTTTTGTAGGGGGATAATTTGGCTGGGTATAGAATTCTGGTTAGTTGGAGTTTTTTTGCTTTCAGGACTTTGAAGTTACTGCTCCACTGTCTTCCACACTCCTTTGTCTCTGATGAGAATTCAGATATCATCAGGGTCTCTTGCTAGAATGTGCTGTTTTTCTCTCACTGCTTTTGAGCATTTCTCTTTACTTTTGGTTTAGCCCTTGAACCATGATGAGCCTACATGTGCATCTCTTTGTATTTTCCATGCTCATGGCTCATTGACCTTTTTGGACCTATAAATTGATCACTAAATTTTGGAACTTTTCAGTCATTATTTCTACAGATATTTTTCTGCCTTACTTTCTCCTCTCTTTCTAGTACTTCAATTGCACATATTTTAGCTTGCTATTATACAGCGAGGCTCTGTTTGTTTTTGTTCCATCACTTTGTCTCTATTCTTCTCATTGGATTATTCCTATGATCTATCTTCAATTCACAAACTCTTTCTTCTTCTATCCCCAATCTACCACTAAACATTTCAAGGAATTTCTTCATTTCAGCTATGTACATCTTGCATGCAGAACTGAACCACCCAATATAGTAGTCTGTTTACATTCCAATTAATTCAAATTAAATAAAATTCATTTGTGGTACTTTCATAGCAGCCACATTCTTAGGACTCAATAGCCACATGTCACTAGTGACTTTTTTGTTAGATGGTACAGATATAGAACATCCCATCACTTCAAAAAATTCTATCAGATGCATTACTCTAGAATTTCCATTCTGTTCTATTTCTTCAATGAGATTTCCTACTTTGTATATATTTCCCACATGTATTTATTTGCCATTCAGTCTTTGAGCATATTTACAATTGTGGTTTAAAATTTCTTATCTACCAAGTGCAATATCTAGATCATCTTAGGGTTGGTCTCTAGTGATTTTCTTTGTTTCTTGAATATAAGCACATTTTCCTGTCTTTCCATTTGTCTAGTGATTTTGGATTGGATACTAAACATTTTGAATAATAGATTATAGAAACTACTCCAATCTGTTTAGTTTCTTTTTCTGTTTATTTTATCAGGCAATTAAATTGACTATTTCAGTCTCTGAAGTTCATCTACCCTTTCATTAACTGCAACTAGAATTTCCACTTATTTCTTTCACCTTCCAGTTGCTGCTTTATTTTTTTCCCTGTGTCCTGTAGCATCTCCCTTAAACCTGTACATCTTAAATATGTCAAATATTTGGTGAATCTCATTTGTATATTTGGAGTCTCACATCCTCTGAGGCACCCTCCCTTCAAGGAGTCCCCCCTTAGCCTTTGGCTTTCTATCCTCGATTCTGTCCTAAAACATCTCAAGCCAGTACAATTATGGCTTTCTGCCATCTCAATTTATGTACAGATTTGGAACTCCCAGGCAAAAGCATACAACATGCATGCAGTAGTCTCCCCTCCAGATTTTGCTCCTCTGTGTCCTTTTATGTTTTTCCAGGGTTTATAATTGTCATCTGTGGACAAGTTAGTTAAACCCAGTTACTATACTGTTACCAGTAGCCAGTAGCTCCCACCATGCATATTTTCCCACAGTACAGTGGTAACCTTTATTCAGAGTTCTGCAATTTCAATTATTGTGGTCAACTGAAATCCAAATATATTAAATGGAAAATTCCAGAAATGAATTATTCATAAGTTTTAAATTGTATGCCATCCTAAATAGTGTGATGAAATCTTGTACTGTCCTACTCTGTCCCACACAGGGAAAGAATCATCCCTTTGTCCAGTGCATCCATACTGTATACACTACCCACACATCAGTCACTTAGTAGCCCTCTAGGTTATCAGATTAACTCTCATGATATCACAGTGATTATGTTCAAATAGCCCTTCTTTTCCTTAATAATGGTCCCAAAGCACAAGAGTAGGATGCTGGCAATTTAGATATGCCAAGGAGAAGCTGTAAAGTGCTTGCTTCCTTTAAGTGAAAGGAGGTAAGTTCTAAATGTAGTAAGGAAAGAAAAATATCATATGCTGAGGCTGTTAAGATCTATGGTAGGAACAAATCTATCCATAAAATTCCGAAAAAAAAGAAATTCATGCTAGTTTTGCAGTTGCACCTTACACTATAAAAGTCATGAGCATAGTTTGTGATCAGTACCTAGTTAAGATGGAAATGGAATAAATGCATATACAATGGTGAGCCCATAAGATCATAATGGAGCCAGAAGATTCCCCTCATGTGGTGATGTCACAGCCACCATAACACAGTAACAGTGTTATGGCTACATCATTCACACATTTGTGGTGATGATGTAAACAGATCTATTGTGCCACCAGTCACATGTAAAAGTGTAAGACATACAATTATGTACTGTACACGCTGTAAGTCAGTGATAATAAATGGCTGTTACTGGTTTATATGCTTATAATACTATAATTTTCACTGGTTTATATATTTATATTACTATTATTCCAGAGAGCATTCCTTCCACTTTTATTTTATAAAGTGTGCCATAAAATAGTGCATAGTGCTCAACTGGCTGCAGCCTCCTACCTATTGTGCTCCCTGCATCTCTTGATCGTAATCAGGAGGCTATGTCAAACGATGGACGCAGACCATCGAACTGCTCCATATGAGGTTCGCACAGCATGGGACACCTCACGGTGGGCCTTTCAGAATGCACCACCATTAACGGACTGTATAAGAAAATGCGTGGTCTAGAGAAGGGTTCTGTGCCAACATGCCCTCACTCTTCCATGGGGGTCTTGGAATCTACCCCCTGTGAACTGGGGGACGACGGCATGATGCTCACAGATTGTGTGGTTGAAGACTGCTGACATTGGGAGCACAGGACATCCTCAAGACAAGGAGCTTCTAGTCTTCACTGCAAGGTGGAAACACAAAGGTGGCTTCCTGCCACCAGCCGTCAGAGCCCACAGTCATCAGCACCTCTGGTTAGAGCTGTCAGTGACTTCTAAGGAGCATGCAACACGTGAAAGGACACCCACAGTCCCGCCTGGACCAAATCTTTCCTCTAATCCCTTTGAAACCTAGACTTTTGGGGGGGGGGGGGCACTGGAGATTGAACTCAGGAGCACTCGACCACTGAGCCACATACCCAGCCCTATTTTGTGTTTTATGTAGAGACAGGGTCTCACTGAGTTGCTTAGCACCTTGCTGTTGCTGAGGCTGGCTTTGAACTCGCAATCCTCCTATCTTGGCCTCCCAAAGTGCTGGGATTACAGGCATGTGCCACCACGCCCAGCTAGAAATTTTGTTTTTTCTTCTAAGAAAAGAAACTCTAGATCTCACATATCTAATCAGCATTATTATCACACACACACGCCCCCCATTCTCCATAAGCCACCTACACACTCTTCCAGGTCACACTCATACGGAAGCCAACAGCATAGAAACAACCTGACCATAGACGTACCTGGGGATGCTGAGAAATCATATGGAGAGAACTCAGAGTCCATTCAGGCCATCTCTTAGCCTTGTAACCTGAGGAAAAATGTCAACCTCTCTAGGCCGTGGTTTTCTCATTTCTAAAATGGCGAGAACAGTATCCACCTTGTAGGTTGTTAGGAACGTCAGCATGGAGAGTGCCCACCATAATGCGACAGTGGCCAGCAACCCCCAAGAACTCTGCTTCCTGTTCAGCTTCTTTGTGCCTCCTGTCCACGGGAGGGCTCTCTAGTTGGAGTCAAGAGACCTTTTTTTACCAGTAGTGAGAATGTCTCCAATTGTATCCATAGCTGCTTGTGGGCAATGGTTCCCTCCATACTTATCCCTTACCCAGAGACACTCGGGAGTGGCATTTTCAGTTAGGAACCTCGGAGGGCTCCATCAATCTGCTCCCTACGATGGCCTCTGAAGATTCAGCTCCTCTGAAACATCTGGCATCCAGATAAGAGAGAAAAATTCTCATGTCAGAACTTCCGACCTTCCCTTCTTGGGCTATAGCATCAAAGCTGCTGGGATGCACCCTTCCTAAGATGAAATTCACTCAGATCTTACTGCGCTGCCCCAGAACTAGACAACAGCGTCCATCCCTTTCAAGTGTAGTTTCCACAGGAGCCAGCCATTGCTGAACTGCTTTAGTGCCTACTGGGAAAAGGCCTTCTGGCAGGGGCCAGTGGAGAACACGGGCTTCTCAGAATATCAAGCAGGTATCGACTTCTTAGTTTGTGCCAGTGCATTGCTCTGCGTCTTATCACCTGCACTGTGCCTTGAGCTTCAGAGCTGTGCACAGCCACCGAAGGAGAGGTGGCCCTGAGGCTCCAATTACCACTCAAGAACAATGTCAGCCCCAGAAGGAATGCAGCACAATTGACAAGAGCCTTGGGTCTGTCTCCACGGGAGCCCAGGTGCTCCACCTGGCACTCCTGTCTCCACAAACCACACCATCACAGACTCTGTGGGGACTTATTTCTGACAGTGAGCCTCCCTCTGACACCTACCCGTGGAGGAGACTTGTGTTCAGCGCTCAGAGCACCAAATCAACTGTTTGCCATGAGCGTAGGTACACGGTAGTGAACTGTGAATTGTGTCCTGAAACCCTTCCCTGCTCACGGTCACCTCCACTGGTGAGTTATCACCCAATTAATTATACATTCAATCATATTTGAGTATCTCATGCTAGGAAAAGAGTAGAAAATAAAATAGACCCTGGCCCTGCCTTGGGGAGCTTACACTCTAGTGGGGTGAGACAGATGATAAACGCACAGGTAAATTCTGTATCCAGTGGTGTTAAATGCTAAGCAAGAGAAGCCCAAAGCAGAGAGGATGGAGAGCCAGGGGGCACGGGATTCTTTGTTGTAGAGAGCCTGGAGAGCCCCTTCCAGCAAGAGGAGTGTTGGGCAGGGACCTGAAGCCATGCAGACACTCAAGGGAAGTGCGTCAGGGAGAGGTAGCAGCCAGGGGAAATGTCTGGTGCAGGAACATCCTTGCTTGGTTTGAAGGACAGCATGGGAAAGGGAGGCAGGATCAGAGTGGGTACAGAGCAGGGAAACACGAGAGGAGCCCAGGATGGTAAGGGGGCCAGATTGCCTCAGGCCCCTCCTCTGGGGATGCTGAGACCGTAGAGTGTCTGGCCAACAGGTGCGTTGGCTTCCAGTCTCTCTTTCTTCCCATCCATCCTCCACACAGGTGCTGGAGTGAGCTCCCTAACGTGACCAGTCTCCTCTCTAGATGGCACCCTCCACGACTCCCACCATCTCAAGGTCAAGCTCTCACTTTGTAAGATGGACACAAGTTCTGGCCACCTCCTGGAATCTGGTCCTGAGCCCCTCCATAGCCTTCCCACTTTGCAATTTGTGCTCCAGAAAAAACCAAGCAGATTGGACTTGCCCTTGCAGCAGAGAGCTCCCTCCCCTCCCAGCCATTGCTCACAGGGCCTCCCTGCCTAGGCAGAAAGCATGACGTTGGTTCAGACAGTAACTTGAGAGTCAGGACCATGGTGGACACTGGAGGTCAGTCACGGGGCCGGACCCTGTGACAGAGAGAAATCCATCCACAGTCGATAAGAGGAACCCCCAAGATGTCGGTAAGGATGCTCTGTGGATCTGAAACCAGGGCAAGAGGAAGCAGATGCCCTGGCTACAGGACCTGGTTAATTCTACCAGATGTCACTTCTTAGGACAGGAACAAGCATTGACCAAGAGAAGGCTGTTCACAGAGGTCACTGTCACATGAAGCACAGAACGCTCGAACACGTTGTCTGCCATCCTCACCGCACACACTACCCAGATGAGGAGACAGGTGACACGAGTCCGAGGAGTCCGAGCTGGGACCCAAGGCCTAGTGCGTGTGGGTCCTCAGCCCCCATCACTGCACCTTCCAGAACCAGACAAAGAGGCCACAGCCTCTCCACCTGCAGAACGGAGCCAACAGCGCACTCACGCACACTTGGAGAGGCAGCCCGGGAAGGGCTTGGAGGACGGCTCTGGGCCCGTCCGCCCAGGCCTTGGCCCTGGTTAACGCACAGCTCTCTGTGCTTGGTTGCCTCATCTGTAAAAACTGCCTGCTCTCACCCGTACCTATGCCTCAGGCATGAAGGGTTAGGAGTCGATTCCTGCAACTCACTCACACAAGGGCTGCGTGGGTGCTTGTTAAGAGCCGGATTGCAGCAAGACAGCAAGTCACACAAAAGTTCTCTGGGGCCCACCTTGCAGGTCCGAGAGCAATGGCCCCGGGGCAGAGAGGCAGCCAATATGCCAGATGGCAGGGGCGTGGGGGGCACGTCCTTGCTCAGGACGATTCGCCTGCTTCTGCATTCGCATCTGGGGGGCGAGGTTCCTTCTGAGCAGCCCACCTCTGCGGCCCTCAGGACAACTTCACTGAAAGCCTGCTGCCGCCTGGCCTGCTTGCTCTCCTGCTGCTCATCTCCACAGTCCGAGACGGCCACCGAGGTCATCTCTGCTCCAGTTCATTTCCTCTTCGCTGCAAACCCTGAGTCCCAGACCTAAGAGCCCTCACTCTTCCGAGGCGCACGGCAGCCTGGCGGGGTTTATCGCAGCCATAACTCTCCCGAAGAGTGGCCGCCACGCTACAGCTACTAGTGCAAGCTCGTGCCACGGCAAGCGTGGCACCGGCTATAAATTTCTATGGGCATTTATTTAGTGCCTACTGTGTGTGTTATGCAGCACCACTGTCACAGTGTCCCTGTGAACACACCTCACTGTTACCCTCCGGTGGAAGCAGCTCCCTGGCCACCTTGCCACACGGAAGGGACAGTCCCCTCTCCCTCCTGACCCAGCCGCTGTCTCTCTGCTGCCTTCTCCTCAGCCCAGGGAATGAGTGAGGAAAGCCTGAGCTTCTGCCTCCTGCACCATCCGCCGACCCCCACAGCCTCTCCCACTCCATCCCTCATACCCTGATATCCTCGGCCAATTTCTCTCAGTTTTTAAAACATTCTCTCTTGCTGCTTCCATCCCCACCTGTCTATATCTGCAAGTATTTCCTTCTTCCCAGAACACCTGGTTTCTTCCAGCCCTCCGTCTGTACAGAAAACCTAGCCACCCTCCTCGCCATGGCCCATGTCCAAGTCTACCCCAAAACAAATATTTCCACACTGCAAGCCCACATCTCCATTCGTAGCAGCCCTAGGCTCCCAGACAGGTGCCCTCGTAAGCCCAGAGTAACACATATGTCACTAACGGTGTCTAATCCAACCCGAATGTGGGATGTGCAAATGGAGAAGAAATTCCAGCTCCAGCTTCTACTGCAGGTGAGTATTGCATTTCTGCTTTGGGAGAAACACCAGGCCTGGTCTGGGCACCCAGATAGCGAACTATCGTTCTCTGTTCTTCGCATGATTTCGATCAACCTGGTTTCAAATGGGTTTGCACATTGTCTTTGCCACTGCAAAGCCACCATCGGGCTCTCCAGCACACACAAGACGTGTCAGGCAGGTTTCTGCCCACATGGGTGCCCGCAACCCTGCCCTATCATTTTCCTTGGCTTATTTTTCCGTGGTATTAAAAGGGCCACAAAGAATTTCCGCACCTGCTATGTTCTTTGCTGTTATTGGTTGTAGAGTATTGAAGAGCGCAAGCAATGCGGCGTGTTCATATGCCTCTCCAGTCCCAGGGATTTGTTTTATAGAATTTATTTTGTAATTGTGTCCAAAGAGCTCAAGAAAGACTAATTCCTTTCTTTTGTTTTTCAGCTAAGCATAAAGCTAGACACGCGGGTAAACCCGGGCGACCTACTTCAGCGTGGTGGCTTAGTGTCTCAGCCGGGAGGTGACCGGTGAATCTCTCAGGTCTTTCCATTTGTCTTTGGAAAACTGTGAGCAGCACTCCCAGAGTGCAGATGTCTCAGGTGGCAATCAGGACCCTGGTCTGCAGCACTGGGTGTCCATCAGGTGTGAACACTGCTGGTGAATGCCTAACAGTGTTAGGATCCGGTCCTCCTGTGCTCCACAGGACGGGCCACCCTGTGCCATGGAGACAGACAGCACAGACATCTTCACAGCAAAAGAAAGGCTGTTATTATCCTGCTTGTGCTGCATGTCCTCCCCGGTCTAACTGGACATTCTGCCCATTCCAACAGCTCAGAGTCCTGGGGTACACAGGGTGCCACTTCAGCCACAAGAAGGGGGAGAGGGGACTCACTCCAGCCCACTTAAGTATCCCACCCTGTGCTCATCATCAGGGCAACTGCATCATGACTTTCCCTTTAATTTTCAGGGCTGTTCTGTATCTCCGCCAGCCAGCTTGGCTCTTGACCACGCCAGTTCCAATTCTTGGGTACATGGCTTCCAGTTTGTTCCCCACCAGCAATGTGGAAAATGCACACATATTTCCCCAGATCATGCCTACACAGGGGTGAAAACAGAGTCTCCATATCAGTTGAGAAAGTAGGAGAAGGAGAGGAAAGAGCAGGAGAGGGAAGAGGAGGTGCCCGGGCACACAGCCACAGCCTGGGCCACTCCCACACCTGCCCAAAACTCCCCCTGAGGGTTTTCCTGGAAGCAGGGGCCT
Organism: Geosciurus inauris; assembly: GCA_004024805.1. Classification (NCBI taxonomy): domain Eukaryota; kingdom Metazoa; phylum Chordata; class Mammalia; order Rodentia; family Sciuridae; genus Geosciurus; species Geosciurus inauris. Next base: position 9,206 of record PVHX01012515.1, read on the forward strand.
TTCCCAACCCCTCTCTGGGGCCACTGGATGTGCCAGAGAATTAATCCTCCTGGGGTTTGGTGAACATGCATCCCAGCTGCTGGCCCCTCAGGTGGATCAATTTGGAATGATGTGCTGACCCTTCCATGCGGGATGTGGAAGGATGGAGCCGCAGGACATGGGCTCCATCTGCTCCTCCTGACACCTCATTTCCCCAGGCCCCTACCAAGGATTCCTGTAACCACTGTCCCCAAAACCTGCTTCTGGGGTGACCCAGCATGAGACATTCCGGCTGCCTCTGCCACCTTGGCTACTAGTGTCTCTGTCGCCTTAGTCTCCATGCTGGACCCACCCAGTGAAGCCCCTTTACTAACTGAAACAGGATGGGACAGAGCAGAGGATCCCTTCCTGCCCTCCTCTGGCTGCAGAAGCTCCCACGAGTGCAGGAAACACCCCAGCACCCTGGGAATGACTGTCATTCTTGCTGGAGTCCCTCTGCCCCAGGACCCAGGTATAAAGAACCCCTATGTGTGCGGATGGCCCTGACCCTGACTTCTAGTTCTGCCTCAGCTCTCCTCTGGCCTGGCCCTTCCTCAGCCCTCTGGTGAGCGCAGTGGGGTTTTCTTTCCCACTCCAAGGCCAGTGCTTTTGATCACATGGTACATTCGCAGGAGCCCAGGCCCTTGGCTTGCAAATACCCAAGCTGAGCTCAAGATTCCCCAGGGAAGAATTCTGTAACAGGATGAATCCTTGAAAGTCATCTGGAAAAGAAAATTCTCAGATGAAAGCTCAGAGTACTTTTAGAGCAGGGCTAATGAGTTGAAAGATTTACTCTTCTTAGAACACTAGAAGTGTACAGTGGAGAGGGATGGTGCTGTCTGCCCTGGTCCCCCAGCCAAGTCTGGAGCTAAACATGAGACTAACAGGGCGAAAGCCTAGGGGTCAGGAGGCCTGTATCCCATTCTGGCTCCTCAGTGAGGCATCTGTGCAATCGGGACCTGGCTCGTCATCTCCCTGGACCCCAGTTTCCTCATCTGCAAAAGGGGAGGGGGTGCACCAGATGATCTGAGGTCCCTTCCAGCAGCACAGCTTTTATAGAGAAAAAAATCCTTTTGTGAAGAGTCTGAACATCACAAAATGTCTGTCCAAGGGAGATGCCACATCTCCTCCAGGAATGTTCCAGGACTAAAGAGAATATCAATCAGAGTGAAAGCATTAGAGCAGGCGGTATCCCAGGGAGACCAGGCTGGAGCAATAGGACCCGAGGGTGGAGAACTTGTGTCCACCCAAATACTCTCCCCTGAATCTTTGAACTAAGATCAGACATCTGTGAAACAGGCCACAGGCCAGCACCCAGGGCTCTGGGATGTGGTTCCCTGCTCTTATTGATGTCTAGGGTGTGGAAAGCGGGGAAGTTTCCCAGCCCATGACTCCTTCCCCTTGGAGTGGGACAGACACAGTGCACCCATTTTGGAGAGGCAGAAAAAGCTCTGAGCTGAAGGAAAGAGGCAGCAGAACAGGAGGCCAGGCACAGATTATTTGAAAAGAATGAATAAATTAAAAACCACAAGCTACCTCATCAGGACCCAAGAGGCAAGCCACAAATATCGATGCTGACATGTGTTGAAAGTCCATCCGGGAAGGCCAGGAAACCAGGAAGGCTCTTGTCCCACCAAGCCCACTCAGAGCCACAGCTAGGTGGCCACCTCCGCTCCTGTGGCTTTTTCTAATGGATGTGGCCTTTGGATCCAGCTTTCCGGGACCCTCAGCCGACATGACCACCATCTGCCTGTGAAGGAGCTCAGAAGACACCTCAAGTGTTAAAACCAGCTCTTCCATGGCTTTCCTGCCCTGGAATAGTTGGGGTGTGAAGCAGAAAGGACGTCCTGCAGGCCACCACCCTTCTCCCCTACATTGGACTTCCAAGAGAGGGGTCACCTGGCAGTATGCCAAAAGAGCTCTTTAGCATGAAGGAGTGACCATCACCTGCCACCCCGGAGGACAGATCCCCAGTCAGCAGGCGGCTTGGAGGCCAGGTGCTCGCTGACAGCTATTAGGCACTGGAGACTGGGCTCATTCCATCTTGGCAGGCGAAGAGACCAAAAGCTGGGAAAGGTGTTAAAGATCAGTCCAACTCATTTATTTTTTTGGTCGGCAAATACAAAAGGTCAAAAACGGGAAGGGATGTTGTGGGCAAGAGAACAAGGAGATCTGGCACAGACTAAAACCCACCCACGTGGAACCCCGTGGAATCAGCAGCCCCTGCGAGAGCCCAGGGAGCCATTTTGAAAGTGCCCAGATAAGAAGCCACGATGGAAATTCTTACGCCAACCCTCTGGGTATATAGGCCTGCAAAGCAAAGGAAGCGGTGGGCTAGCTGAAACGCAGAGGGAGCGGACGCGGTCTCAGCCAAACCGAGAGAAGGGAGGAGCCTAGCCAGGTGGGCGTGGCCACGGAAGAGCCAATCGACTTAGTCGCGTTAGGCACTGCGCACACTGCACGGCAGGGTGGTTGACACCCCCGGTGCTTCCAGCTGAGCGATGTAGCCCAGAAGAGCCTTGGACCCCGCTTTTAAGAGTCCCCTGTGATAGCTGCCAGGTCACTTAGATCTATAGATCCACAAGGAAAAAGAGTGACAGACAACTGATTGGGGAAAATTATAACTTGGCTATATAAACCCACTCTATTCCATCTGTCTCCAGGCTATGGGTGTGGCATAGTCCTGAAGATGAGTCATGAAACTTACTTATTAGCTAGGATTAGGCCCAGTTGCATATAACACAACAGCCAAACTAACAGTGGCTTAACCAAGACAGCAGCTTCTTTCTCCTCTTATGGAAAAGAATTGCAGAGGTAGGTGGTACAGGGCTGGCAAATCCATGGTGATCAGCACTCAGATGCCGTCTGTCTTTCTGCTTCTGCCAGCTCAGCACAGAATTTCCAATACAAGGACCCAGTGTGGCCCCAAATGGCTGCTGAAGTTCCAGTCATCACCTTCCAGGCAACAGAGAGGGAGACCGTGGGAAGGGAACCTAAGAGCAGTGCTCCCTCCTAGCTGAGCCTGCTTCCTGAGAGATGTTCCAGAAGTTCCACTGGACGTGGTCTTCCACATCTCATGGATAGAATTTGTTGCCATGGCCGTGCCAGGTTGCTTAGAAAACCAGAATATGTAGTCTTTCACTTGGCCGTGTTCTCTTCCCAAATACAACAGAGATTCTTTCTAAGGAAGAAAAGGATCGCACTGGCTACTGGGTGCAGCCAGCAGCTACTGCCCTCCAAGATCCTGTCTTCTCTGTGTTTCTGGCTATGTGATGGAAACCTCAGTTTTCTGCATCTGTGAAATGAGGAAAGTCAATCCAGGCTCCTTTCCTAGCTCAGAGAGGCCATGACGAGGGAGTTAATTAAATCTGAAAGAAGAAAAGTCTAACTCTGGGAAGGAAAATAGTCTGGTGGGGGGCCTGGCAAACAGGAAGGTGTCCGCCCTGGAGACCCTGCTGAGGCCAGTGCTCCAGGGGAGCAGGCTAATTATGGGCTCCCTGCCACTGAGCCTTTTGAAATCTGAGAATTCTTTTGAAATATGACTAATTACCCCCTACCTGGTTTTAAGACTGGATTTTTATGTATGAGGCTTGTTCCAAATAAGCCTCACCTGCACCACTGCCTTGCCCAAGGACTAAGCTTCAGGATGAGGGAGGAGCAAGGGCCCAAAGGGCAAATGAGAAGCAGAGAAACCCAACTGTCTCTGCACCCAATAGGACCTGCCTCTTCCTTGCCTGCTAAAGGCCTGTATTGCTAAGGAGGAGTCAAGGGAGGTCCCAGGCCTGCTCCTTCCTGTCCCCACCTGGCGCCTGGCAGTGTTGAGCGCTGGACCAGGGCTGGGAGGAGCCAGGCTGTTATTCTGTGGACCTGGAAGGCCGTTCTCTAACAGCGCTCTGATGCTCTTTCTCCTGAGCACAATAATCTGCAGACAGGGAGGAGGAAATGCCACTGTCACTGGGGAGGTCAAGGACAGAAATAAGAATTGGCACATGATCACATGAGGCTCTGGTTTAGAAGGCAAATCCAGCCTTCAAAACCAGCATCCTACATGGGCCTCCTTCTCCCAGAGGGAGGATGCACCAAGGAAGAAGAAGACAGGAGGCAGCAAAGAGGTGAAGCTAAGGACGAAGATGCCCGCGTGACTTCAGGCAGCGAGGAGCCTGGCCCCGTCTGCAAGGCCTGGGAGGATAATAGATCCTCCACTGAAATGACGGCATGTGACAACCACACCTCTGCATGGAAGAGGCCCAGCAATGTTTTTCCTGGGCTCACGTTCCATAGAACTTCAGTGTAGACAAGAGTGGGGTGGAGGGGAAACCAGATAAGGATGTGCAGGGACTCCATTATGTGTCACACAGCTTCCCGGCAACAACAACCTCCCAGAGGGGGATATATTTGAAGAGGTCTTGTAGGATGAATAAGAGTTCGCTGGGCGGACCAGGAAGAAAGAGTATTCTGATCAGAGGGAGCACCATGTACCAAGTCCAGAGGTACGAAATGGCGAGGGATGCTCAGCAAACTGCAGTTGATTGGGCCTTGCGGAATATGGATGTGTATATGAGAGAGGGACCTGGAAGAAGCCTAGAGAAATGGCTAGTTCCATTCCTGGGAAACTTCCAAGTGGTCTAGAGTATGTGAGCTTTTGCCAAAGGTAACCTGGAGCCATTGAAGGTGTTAGCAAAGGAGCAGCTCAATCAGAAGCACATTTCAGAGCAAGTATCCTGGCTACAGAAAGGAAAATGGACTCAAGATGAAGCTTTTGGGCAGAAAAGCAAGTTGAGGGACAACCATACTGCTCTGAGGAGAAGCGGTGAGATTCTGAATCACTGCAGGAATCAAGAGGGTAAGGACAGAAGGGCCCCAAAGAGGGTTGTGGAGGGGTCTAGGGTGACACTCCGATTTCTGGCATGGGTGCCAGGGTAGATGGTCACACTGCTAGCTGGGTGGGAAATACAGAAGGGATGTGTTTGCTTTCTGACATTTCGGTTTTGCCGTGGCAGAGGGGACAGGTAGGGACAGGTAGGAAGCAATTGGCCATATGGTACAGGAGCTGCGCACTATGTAGGTCATCCGTGTAGACCTGTCATTTATATTGGTCTGTTGTCTTTTCTCAGGCCTCCAGGAATCTGGTCACATCCAGAGGAGCATAAGTGAGCCACTTGGGGAGGGCAGATGATCCCTGGGGTGGCAAGAAAGCTTGCCTGGGAATCCCTATGGAGGGCCCCTCCCCCACTGGTGAGAGCCAGCTCTGTAGGACCAAGTGGCACATCCACACACAGGACAGAAACTTCTCTACTGGAGCTGCTCACGTGGAGAACAAGATTCTGAGAGGGCCCGGGTCTCCCTACAAGGCCTCTGGTTGAGAGGCCTCCAGCCCCACTTTGCTAGATGGCTTTGGAAAGCACAGATCACAAGTGCCAGGAGGGAGGGGGAGAATCAGAATGGTGGCAAGGGCAGGGAAGTGGGGTAGGGACCAGGGAGGCAGGAGGCATCACACCTGGGGCCAGACAGGCTGCATCAAAGGACATGTGACTGAGTCCTCTGGGGCCAACCGGGTGAGCTCCGTCAGTACCACGAGGGACACGGATGGTCAGGTGCTTGCTCCTCGCTGTTGGCAGGCACCCACTCTCAGCTGCCATCTCCTCCAAGTGCCAGCTCTACTTGGCCCCTCCAGCAGGCCCATCGCTGCCATGGACAGGTGACCCTGGAGGGCACACCTCACCTCTTCAGTGCGTGTGTGGGAGGATTGGATTAGCCTCATCCAACCTGCTGCCTGACACTGCTCAGAAATTGCAAGGCTACTTGTCCCTCTCGGCAGCTAGGATCCTGATTCAGAAAGATAAGCTCACTTCAAGGGACATTGGCAAAGTCAAGAGGCCGCTGTGACCCAGGCTCGAGGCTCGAGGACCAGACAGTGCTTCTGAAAAGGGCAGCAGCTAAGTCCTAGCCTGAAATTCGACATTCAGGACCAGCAGTACATCCCAGCTAAGACCAGAGAGCAGGTGCTGACCAATCAGACCCTTCCAGAGTGACAGTGTTTGGGGTGGGAGCATGGGGCGCTCTGGGAAGAAAAAAGGAGACAGAAACTACAGATTGTGAGATAGGAGGAGGGGTCCACTTCTCCCTCTTGGCAGCATCTCCTTTGCCACTGCAGAGCCTACAGACCAATTCCATCAAGTTAGGTATTAGAGAATCCAACTTCATTAGCGCTTCAAGGCGCATGAAACGTTAATCATGGAAACCTTGATATTCTGCAGGAGAGACTCACTCTGGGAAGAAAAAAAAAAAAACACACTTTCATTTTCCTTTGAGGTTAATAGAAGGCTAATTTGAAAGCATTCGGTTAATGAGAAAGCTAAAAATACCTGCAGTGCCATCAGAGGCCTCAGACCGGGCCTCGGTGGCTCCAGCCTCCCCGGAGGAGAAGCAGGCTTGCAGGATGGATGGACGCACTGGACAGAGGACCAGTGCAGAGCAGGGACGCTGCTCTCCAGAGGTTGGCAGAGGAAGAACACCAGAGGCAGAGGGTGACATAGGGAGGTGCTGTGGTCTCTCTACATAGCGGGTGGGTTTCCCCTGCCCCTGAGCAGCCCAGAGGACAGTCAATAGGAAAATGCTCACTTGGTGGAGCAGAGGGTTCCTCCAGGTAATTGAAGCAGCTCAGCTCAGCTTCAGATTGAGAGCCCTCAGGGCAAGAGAGGCTGGAAGCTGGGGGGATTGGGAAGGTGCACTCTGACCCTCCCTCTGGGAGCTGTTGAGAAGGGGAGATGGCTGGGCTGGGTGATACCCAGTGGCTCGGGAGGCTGAGGCAGGAGGATCCCAAGTTCAAAGCCAGCCTCAGCAATTTAGTGAGGCCCTAAACAACTTAATGAGGCCCTGTCTTAAAATAAAAAGTAACAAGGGCTAGAGATGTGGCTCAGTGGTTAAGGGGCCCTAGGTTCAATCCCCAGTACCAAAATAAAAAGAAGGGGAGAGGAAGGGAAGGTCTTACTTGTCTGAAAAAAAAATAATCCGGGAAGTCCAGGAGAAGCCGTAAGGAGTATCCAGTGTTCCTGGATTCCAGGAGCCCCAATTAAGCTGCCAGGCCTGGGGCCCTCTCTAGGCTGTGGCCCCAGAACCTGAGCTCCCAAGGAGTCACCTGTGGGCCTCTGAGCTCATGAGATGCAGAGATTCCCTTCCTTCCCAGTCTCCAGGAAGATGGAGAAAATGGAAGAAAAAAATGGGGAGGGGAAGGGACCCACCTGCCCTCTGCTCCTCACCCAGACACAACTCAGACTCTTCCCAGAGGCGGGTCTGCCAGGGCCCTGGTCTGGTGGTGGAGGTGGTGTGGTCAGAGCTCCCCCACCATGGTGCCACCTGGAGGTGCAGCGCCCAGCAGGCTGACTGGTGCAGAGGGGCACTGTCTCCCTCTTGCTGCTGCCAGTGACACTTCTGTTTCTGTTTTCTGTTTCACGAACACCATTAGCGGGTGTCAGGTGTCAGGCTGGCCTCTCCACTCTGCCTCCCTCCCCTCCAATCTGGATCCAGCCAGTGGACTGCAGGAGAGGCCCCAGGAGGTGGAAGGCGGGGCTTGGGGGTTCCAGGGGATTCCTCTTCCCAGCCCCCAAGGTTAGAAAGCTCAGGCTCATTTCTTAATCCATTCAGCTAGCATTTATGAAAGGCCTACTGTGTGCCCTACACAGCCCACCAGGCCTGCTGGAGAAAGGACAGGCACAGCTCACTTACGAAGACAGATATAGACAAGTAAATCCTTGTCACCCATGGATTGAGGGGCCTCGACTTGGTAGAGAGCAACTGTGAAATGGTTTAATGTGTCCCTGTAACTCCCCTAACTACATTCTGTCCAACCTCCCTACTCCCTTAAAGACATTTGGCCAAATTATATACATTTTCCTCCATGCCCAGTTATTAGAGCTGTCTCAGTCCAGTATTTAGTCTGGTTCATTTGAAAACTTCTGTCTCCATGAAAGTCAAAGCTTTGCTTTCCCCTCCAGCCCCGTCCTCGCCAGGCTGGGTTTCAGGATGGGGTGGGGGGTCTGTACCATCTACCATAGCCTCCTGGCCAGAGCTGGTTTTTCCAGTGCTGGGGGACCTGAGAGACCTCCAGAGACTGTCCTGTGGCAGGTGCCTCTCTAAGTCTGACCAGCCATCCCTGGCCCCACTGGAAAATAGGCATCATGGGGACCCCAAGGGGGTTCCCCACAGCTCCATTCCTTGATCTGGTATGTCTCGTCCAGTCTCGGTGTCTTTCAAGGAGTGCAGGGGACATCTGAAGGAGGTTTTGGCAGGGGACTTGCCCCAAGTTTGGGGGCCTCCTTGTGCAGCAGCCCCAGGCAGCAGGGGGACAGGGCACAGGGAGCAGAGCTCCCTGCCTTGCTTCTCCCCGGGGCCCGCAGACAGCGCTCTGGAATCCCACCCGTCTGGGGAATACCCTGCGCTATGGAACATAACCCTGTAATGTGTGACTAATGTTCTGTGGACAGTTACACAGCAGCATCACCGCAGACCTGGTGGCAGAGGACAGAAAGCTACCCCTCCCTGCCTGCACACAGGGCCAGCCCTGTCTCCCAGGATGAGAGAAAGAGGCCCCTGGCTAGCCCCGTGCCACCTGGAGGAGCCCACCCTTCTCAGGAGCCCAAGGCTGAGACCAGGAACCCTTGGGCTCAGATGCCAGGAACCCAGCAGACCACAGACACCCCTGGATTTCACTTCTACTCTGCCCCTCTCCTGGTTGCTCCCATTTACCAAATGCTCGGCAGACTTCATCCTGTCTAGCCCTCGCACGCCACGGGAAAGGTGTTTTTCTCCACCATATGATGGAAGAAACAAGCCCACAGAAGCAGCCACACATCCGGACTAGAAATGCAAACTCCGCTCTGATTCACTTCCAAGCTTTCAATCCCTCTGTCAAGATAGGAGGCGAGTCCCCAAACTCCAGGGGCCCCTGTTTCCCAGGGCTTCGAGAGGGGTTCCTGGTGGGCAGAAGGCCCAGCACAGAGCTTCAATGTGGCCGTGCTCAACTGGGGTCTCCAACAAGATGTGAGCTTGCGTGTGTGTGCACATGGAGATGTGTTCTAAGGAACTGGCTCCCAAGATTGCAGAGGTGGCAAGTCCAAACCACAAGGTGGGCTGTGAGGCTGGAGACTCAGGGAGGGGAGCACTTGGAGTCTCAAGGCTGCACTGGCTGGATTCCCTCTTGCTCTAGGGAGTCACTCTTTTTTCTCCTCGGGCTTTCAGCTGATTGGATGAGGCCCACCACCTGTGGAGGGGCATCTGCTTTCCCCACAGTCACCAATGTGTTCGTCTCATCCAAAACAGCACCTCCACACAAACAGCCAGAGTAATATTTGACCAGGCCCTGAGGCCCAGCCAAGCTGACATATACAATTAACCATGACAAAGGCAAACAAGTCCCCTCTGGGCAGCTGTTCTGGACAGAGGGTCGCCTCCTGCCATTAGCACCGGGGGTCTTTGACATGGGGTGTGGTGCCCATGGCTGGATCAGTAGGTGTGAGGTGTGTCCATGGCAACTTGGGGGCTTGTGAGTGAACTGTGGCATGCACACAGCTGTAAAGGGTGCCGATGGCCCAGGTTAGGCCCCTGTGGGGAAAGCCAAGCTATGCCCAGACCTGAGAACAGAAGGGCCACTCCACTAACCCACTAGGAACCAGTGGGAGTTGGGGGCAGAGTAGGGTCATAGAAGGAGGCAGCTGGATCTGCATTCAAATCCTGCTCTTGGCTCCTGGTCATGACCTTCGATAGAGCAGTGACCCTCCTCTAGATTCAGTGGCCTCGGTAAAGTGGGCACGATGACCCTGGCTGCATGGACTGCTGGGAGAATGAAATGCAGTCATGGATGCTGAGCGCCCGCCCAGGCTCAGCCGCCAACGTGAGCTGCTTTCCTTTCCCTTCCCAACCTCGCCGAGGAGAGGAGCGCGCCGACACAGAGGAGAAACTTAATTAGGATTGGAAAAATGTGAATTCCAAGGCTTATTAAATTCATGATATTTTTACTTACCATGTACCCAGAAATATATTTAGCAAAGCAATTTACACCATCGCTGGCTGATGGATTGTGGTTTTCTAAGTTGGGTTTTAAGATGTAAATGGGCTCCAATCAGGGCTGGGCTGGGAGGAAGAAAACTTCCCCTCCAGGTCCTGATCCTGCAGCCCCCAGCCTCGCCTGGGCAGCCTCCTGGGATGGACAGATTGCTCCCGGCTCCCACCCTCCCTGAGGCTCTGCTGGGCCCTGCCTTTCCCAAGGAAGTCTGCCTGGCAGGGAGCCTGGAGGCAGTGTAACAAGCATGATAGCAACCATTTATCAAGGGCTTCCCCTTGCCAGGAGCTGGAGCCCGGCCTCTATTTACTCCTTGTCCTCTCTGCACCCCAGGAGCTAATGGCCTTGGGCAGGTGGCTTCACACCTCTCTCTCCAGCTTGCTCTCTGCCTCAGTTTCCTCATCTGCAAGGTGGAGATAATAGTAGCTTATATTGGAGAAGTGCTAAGCACGATTTCAGTAATTCAGGAAACATCAAAACTGGATGTCTGCGAGGCTGTGGAAAGGCAAATTACCTGTGCATGGTCAAACAGCCGGGAAGTAGGAGAATCAGGATTCCAAAGCAGGCAACGACTGGGGATAGGGACGGACAGGTCCATGCATGCCCAGACCAGCCTCTTTTGCATCAGCTGCCTTTATGTTCACCCCTCAGCATGGTGGGGAGGCAGCCTGGGAGTCTGTCTAGACCTGCCCCACCCACACACACCCAGGAAGCCCAGGCAAGGACCAGCCGACTCCTCCACGAGGTGCAGGCTTCCCTGGAAGGCCAGCTGCAGGACTCCCAAAGTAATCCCATGCTGCTCCTGCTCATCACTGTTCCCCCTCTGGAGGGCCCTTGTCGGAGTAGGGCAGGCAGCTGGTCTTGAAATTTATTCACTGAAATAATTTGCTTATGAACTGGATTTCAGATGCAAAGCTGAACACCATCCCCACTCAGACAAAATCATCATGAAGATTTCACTGTGCACAGAATACCTGGCCGGGAAGCTTGAGGAAGGCTGGTGAGCTTCAGAGCCTGCCTGCAGTCCAGAACTGCTTCCTGGAGAGAGGGACAGGGGGCTTTGCTGGCAGCCATGTGGGAGGGACCCTGGCTGCCTGATCCCAAACCCTCTGGAAGAGGTTGAAAACCACCCAGAGAACCCTGCTGAGCCATCTCCTTCCAGGTCTCTGGTGGAGGTCGACCACAGGACCTAGGGAAACCCTCCTTGTGCTTTAAAATGGCACTTCCACCAGGAAGTCACCCTGGATTTTCCCAAGTAGACTTACCCCTTCCTTCCCATAACCTCTTCTCTCCACAGTTTTATCACAACTGGGGACACATTTGTAACTCATGGACCCTGAAAACCAGAGGCTCCCACAGGCAGAGACCACATCTTGTCATTCCAGACCTCTCCCCATTTCTGCCTGGCAGTTGGCGTGTGTACCATATACAATGGCTACTCCAAAAACGCTTGTTGGCTTAAATTGAGACATATTCTACAAGAGTGTTTTAAAAGTGATTTTGAGTGGGAGGAGTTCAAAACAGATCTAAGTAGAATAAGAAATAAATGGGAGGGAGGAAAATTAGTTAAGGGTACCGCGGAAGGTCCTGAGTCTGCCTGTGGCCCTCCTCGACCACTCCCACCCCATCTGTCCCCTGGCATCTCCACGTAGCCCCAGTCACCCAGCACACATGCTTCAGAACCAACAGCAGCAGGATGGCAAGGCCCCAAAGATCCATCTCCCCAGGGTGGACATCCACTGCCGTGGAGACCCCAGCAGGGGCCCAAAAGGATTATGCAGACGAAGAGTTAGGGGCCTAACCAGAGAATGTAAACATGAACCTCATTCTGGCATCTCTTCATCGTCCCCATGAGGGATCTGGAAGGGGACCAGGGCAGGAGGCCATTGCAGGCCGCCCCACACGTGGCCCATTGAGATGTCACACAAGGGCTTCACAGAACAGTCATGGAGCAGTGCCCTGACTTTGTCCTGCCTGGCAGGTCCAGTGCCAACCCAGAAAGCCAGGTGGGAACACTCTCTCTCACTCAGAGGCCCCTGCCAGACCACCTGGTAGTGACCTTCTTCTAACACTTTGGGCCAATGTGGAGGACTCACCTTAGAAACCAAAGAACTCAAACGTGCTCTAAAAACTCTGCCTTGCCCATGGGTGGTGGCCGTTTAGCAGGCCCCTCTGTCAGGGCTTCATTCTAAGCAGGGAGAGGCCACTCTCTCCTGATGCAGGGCTGGCGTAGCAGGTGGGGAGTTCCTTCACTGTCCGACTGGGTTTCTCCTCTGCAGTTGGCCAGGGGATGTGGCAGAGACCCTGGCAGGTGACCACAGCTTTTCAAGGGGCTGACTTTACTCCAGCTCTTGGGTGCTGAGTTCTGGACCTCCAGGTGCCCCCAGACATGAGGAGAGGCTATGGAGACACACCAGCTGGCACCCAGGAGGCACGGGGGTGGGGGGGTCACAGGAACTTGGACCGCAAATAATTAGGCTGGCCTTTGCCCTATCACATTGCAGAGTCAGCTGCCCTAAAGTTACATTCCCTCCAGAAAAGACATAGGCTGCTCTTCTTAGACCCTGCAGGCATTAAATAATAATATGAATAAAGAACATTGAAAATGCTTATTTTCAGATTATAATAGTAATGAATGCTGATTGCAGAAAACCTGAAACATGCAGAGAAGTTTATGGAACAAAACTAAAATCATGCACTCCACCACCAGAGCTAAACACTCGATATTTTGGTACAAGAGCATGGAGGGGTGTGTGCACATGTGTGTGCACGCGTGTGAGTACATGTACATGTCCTCATTACGGCGAGGGCCACACCCTGCGCCTCCATGTCCTTCTCTCTCTGATAACACAATATTCTGAACCTTTTCCCTCATGACTAAAGCCTTCAGATCTTTCTAGTGGCTGATTCGTTTCCTGCTTGCATTTGGTCTTTCAGGGAGCAAAGCTTGACTGTCCACAGCCAGGCGCAGGAGAAAGCACTCAGCTAGGGAGAGAAAGACAAGCCACGTCCTACCCAGAGCCAGTGACTTGCGCTTTTAAAAGGCCAGACCATTCGCTGTTCATCAAAGAGTCCAGGCTTCAGAGGCTGATGGGACAAAGCCCACCCTTTGATTTTAAGCTCCCAATGTTTAGCAAATGCCATCACTTCCTGGGTCCTCCTGGGGAAGGCCACCTCCCCCAGGACTGACATCCTGCGGTTTTGGCTGTCCCAGCCCTGCTAGCCTGCTCCCCGCTCAGCCCCAGGTCCCTCCTCACTTACCACTTTGATTCCTCCATCAGCTGCTGGCCTACATTCCTTCCCAGGCTTCCAGGGGCTGAGGTCCAGGTGGTTTCCTGCGGAGTCTCCTGGGATGGGACTGTGGGGCCTGAGGGAGAGGTGCGTGTAGCAAGTGCACGGTCGGGGGGACAGGGTGGACACTGAGGGCTAATGTGGAATGGAGCAGTGCCAGGTCAAGGGCTGGCAGCCAACAGGCAGCTTTTGTGGCATAGCCATGCATTTGAAATCAGTGAAACCTCACCATTTTTGCTTTCCCGTTACTTAGTGATTTTCAACCAGGAGATCTTGTCTCCCTGAGGGACATTTGGCCATGTCTAGAGACACACCCTGGGAGGGGTTGCTGACAGCAAACGTAGCGATTCTTTGTCACTTTCAGTTGTCACACCTGGTGGAGGCCAGGTCTGTGGCTCAACACCCACAATGCCCAGGACAGCCCTCCAGTGAAGAATGATGGGGCCCCACGTGGGACATTAGGCGCTCTGCGTTCTTTCCTCTTGGTCACAGTAGTGTATATTTAGACCCTTCCAGATTCATAGGTGCAGAATCTCATGGATCCCAAAGACCGGTGTAGGGTGGCTGAGTCTGAATCCCTGGGGTCAAGAAAGACAAGAGGATGGAGCCCGGAAGGAGTAGAATCATGCGAGCGTGGACAGAGCTGTAAACGACTCTGTGAGCTCTCCCGAAGCTCCTAGGGGCCTTTGTGGAGTAACTTTAAGAACTGCAAAGAGTTTGCTCTTTTCTCAGGGTCAGCAAGGCGTCTTCTGCCTACCAAGTGCTAGGACATTGGCGATCAAGTCGCACTTTGACAATTTTGTAGACTGGAAAGAGGAGGGGACAGAGATATCCTAGAGGCGGAGGTGGTAGGGTATGTCCTTTGAAAATGAGAGATGTGGTCCTTTTGGAGATCTTCACCACTCCAAACTCTGAGACAAGTCACGGTGACAAAATGGCACCTACTGTTTATGTACATCTCTTGGGTGGCTATTGGGTTGACTTGGTGGCCTTCTGATAAGTTGTCCTATTGAGTTTTCATATGTAAAGGCCATATCTTTGCATGGAAGGTCAAAGTCAGCCGTTGTCCATTGTCCAAGGAGGCAGTCCACCCTCAGACTAGAAGCTGGAATTCAGTAATGAGTCCCTGGCCTTCACCTCCTGGTCCTACCTGGAGGAGCACAGCTGTGTGGGTGATGGCTCCTGATAACAGGTACCAAGAGGTTGTCACCACCTGCCCCATCCTGGAACAAAGGCAAAAGAAGCCCTGAGAGCTTCGGAGAGTAGCCCGTCACTGGTCACCTGGGTATGCCAACCTCTTAGTATTTCCTTTTGCTAACCCTGACATTGAGTATTACCTTGGAGCGTGTTCAGCCTCCATGCTCATGCATGACCTAGGCATCACCCAGCGGGTTCAGCAGGGGCAGCCAGCCTAGAGACTTAATAGCAGACCCAACACAGAAGGCAACTCTCAGAGGTCAGAGGGAAGGAAGTCAGCTCCTCTCTCCCCCTGATATGACATCCTCACCTGCCCACACCTGGGGTCAGGGAAATGGTGCCTGCACTCTAGTAATACCCGAAGTCTTCCTCATTGGGGATCATTTGATTTTTAACTGAAAATAAGTGACCATGGGAACTGAGTAAGCTAATGAAATCAGAACTAAAGAGAGAGAGTGCAGGATAGTGTAAATGAGGGTCTAGAGAAAGAGGGAGGAGAAAAACTTTACCTCTTTGTGATTTCTAAGATCTGGCCTTGGGAAGAAACAGCGACTCTGAACATTGACCCGCTGCCCTCCGGGTAATGGAGAAGTAGCCTTTTGGGGGCAGAGATGCGGATGGAGTAGGCAGAGGGAGCAATGCCATTACTCCCCAGACCTGCATTGTGTCACCCCTCTTTTCAAGGATTCTGGCATCACCTGGAAGCTCCTACCAAAACCCTGGCATTGGTGTGAGCTCCATCCGCAGAGGCCCGGCTGTGTAATAAGACATTGCTGAACACCTATCCTACACAGCACCGTGTCTCGCAGCTGGCATACTGTCTGGAATACAGTAGGTACTTCATATTTGTCTGCTTGGGAGATCTAAGAGAAACTGAGAGATTGTCCCTGTAGCCAAGGGGTTTATAACCCAGCACGAAAGGCAGTTATGCCAGGGAATGATTCAAGGCAGAACGGAACGAGCCCATCACTGCCCCTTCTTTAGTATCCACCTGCTCGGCTCAGAGTGAAGCATGGCTCCCAGGAGCCCGGAGAGCTTAGGAAACGTCCTCCTTGAGTGGTCCCTAAGAATTCATGGGGAGGCTCTTTCCAAGATAAGCCTGCCCACCCTTCCTTTGCCCTTCTGCCATGCGGAGTTAACGAAGCAACACTAGCACTCTCTTTTTCTGTTCTCTTTTTCTGCAGAAGATGTTGTGCTGTCTGCTGGCAGCGGGTCAGCCAGCAGACCCAGAGACCGCCACTACGGGGAGGGGCCTGGGCACTGAGCCTTGGTAGCCTCTCCTGCAAAGGGGGGTAATTTTGTCTTCCACAAGGCGGGGTCGTGAGAGTGATGGAGAAAGAGCTGGGTGGACGGTGATAGGAGCCTGTGTGCAGTGTTCATCTGGGACCAGCTGTGCACATAAAGACAACCTGGCGTCAAAGCTCCCTGAGCGCAGGCCCTGGCCATATGGACTGCCCCGCATCTCCTTGGTGTATAATGCAGCATTTGCCCATGGTAGATGCTAAATAAATGTGTGTTGCTTGGTATTTAATGTCACGTGTGTGGATGTCATGATTACACCTTCAGAATAAAACAAAAAGGAAGATGTCTGTCTGATAAGGACAAGTGCAGCATTTGCCCATGGTAGATGCTAAATAAATGTGTGTTGCTTGGTATTTAATGTCACGTGTGTGATGTCATGATTACACCTTCAGAATAAAACAAAAAGGAAGATGTCTGTCTGATAAGGACAAGTGCGACCAAGAGGCAGTCAGACCGAGCACCTTGAGTGGGGTCAGTCTCCAGGTCAGTGTGGGAAACAGACATACGTGTCTGAGCTTCCCCCGTCACTCCCCAGTAGCACAGTTTCCAGGGGGAGGGGAGGAGGCCCAGGGTGACTTGAGCCAGACCACAAGGATTATTATCATGCCATCATTACTAGCTGCAGCTTCCTCCTCCAATACTCCCCTCCTTCCTTTAAAGTGTAGAGGTTAGTATAGGAGAAAATCTACCTCAAAAGCAGGCATGTTTCCCTGCATCCAGGGAAACATGTCAGATCTCTCGGTGACACAGTGGGAGATGGGTTAGGTCTCAGGGGCAGCCTGGGCTCTAGAGCAGGGTTGGCAACTGTTTTCTGTAGAGTGAGATGGCAAATCTTACAGGCTTTGAGGGCCCTGTAGGTTTGCCACAAATGTTCAGCTCTGCAGTTGTTGGTACCAGTGTAGCCCTGGGCCACACACACGTGAAAATGCGTGGCTGTTCTCCAACAAAACCTTATTTATGGACACTGAAACATGAATCTGATTTCATCGTCATGAGTCATGGAATAATATTCTTTGGGCTTCCCCCACGCCCCCACCATTTGAAAAAGTCAAAAGCATCCTTAGTTTGCAGGCTGTGAAAAGAGACGGCTGGCGGTTCTAGGTCCTAGGTTGCCGACCCCTGCTCTAGAGATTCATGGTGTCACCGGAGACCACAGCATCCTCTCTCCTCAAACTCTATCATCTTCTTGGGAAAAGAAACTTCAGGCTTTGGGAAATGCCTGTTCCATTAGCCAAAAGATTTAGAGGGACAAGTAATGCTACACCCTCTCTGGGAGGCCGCGAGCTTATCCTGCCATCCAGAGTGTAAACACTGACTGGTTTTGCCGCAAACAGATGTAGATAGCCAGAGATCAAACCGGAAAGGGGGCTGTGATCACCGAGTGCCCTGGCTCCTCCAGCTTGAGTACGGTAGACGACAGTCACGCCTGGTTCTTTTCTTTGTGGACAGCCTGAGAAACCGGTTGTTGGCAGGCTCCCTGCTAGATGCAGTTCCCCAGCATTTGGTGCACGGCTTTGAATTTGTCGTTTGTAAATTTAATTGAGAGCATTGAGGATTTACCTTTTATATTGTGGCAGAAATAACTGGGGAGCAGGTGTCCTGGGATCTAAAACAAAAGAAGTTCTAAGTCCACGGTAGAGTGCAAAAAAATGACAGGAAAGCCCAACGTTTGTAAAAAAATATATATACAAACACCTAAACAGCATATATAGGCAACCTGCAGCACTTCATTAGCTGCTCCCCTGGCTGTTTGAATATGCTGATTATAAAAACCTGAGAAATCATCAGAGGCCTGAGGACTTGGGGAAGATTTGGCTGGACCTAAAAGCAGCCAGCCCCTGGGGAGGACAACTTTAGGATAACCTGGAAACACACACGCACACGCTCATAGACAGAAACTTTCATTCATTCATCAAATATTTATTTCCTTATTGTGTTCCAAGCACTAGGCTAGATACTGAAAGAATCGAGTGGAAAAAGACTCACCCTCCACCTGCAAGGAGCCTGCAGTGAAGCTCCACAGTAGGGTGCTCCGGGTAGGGCCCGCAGGTACAGGTTGGAACGGTGTCTTAGGAGTGTGAGTCACCAGGGTGGGATGGCCCAGGGGAATACCCCACCCAGCTGGCTGCCTCCGTGTGGAAGTCCTGCAGCATACCTGATTCCCAAGTACCTGCCCGGCATCTGCTGAGGCTGAGGAGTGATGCTCCGGGTCCTCCTGAGTTGCCCCACCTCCACATTAAGCCCCCAAGAGAGGAGATCCTGCCAGCCCTGGGCCAGTAAGACACAGGAGACTCAACTCCATCTGCAGAACCCTCCTCTCTTTTCCTGCTTGGAAAATGCCCAGCCAGTTTGCCCTGCAGAGGGAGCTGCCCAAGGAAGGTGGCCCCAGCTGGGGCAGGTGGGGAGAGGAGGGAGAAGGCCCATCAAAGACACAGCCTCTGGGCTCCCTCCTGCCTGGTCAGCACCCTGGTCAGCACCTTGTCACCTGGCATTGACGGTTTCATTTTTCTGAGGAGGAAAAGAACAAACGTGTAAGATAATTGTAGTGGAACGGCCGATAAGTAACGTTTGGTCTCCTTTTTACAACCATTCCCTAGGGCCCCATTATGGTAATTTTTCTTCTATAACTGGCAAATTGTATAACGAGTCAGATGATAAACCAGCAAGCAAGGCAGAAATTTGCATTTTAATACAAGTGCCTGTACGGTCGCCCCTGCTCCCACCGCCCCCCATCTCAGGGAGGTCAGGGCCTCTCTGATCCCCCGCCCACTGGCGCCCTGCCCTCCCTGCTCCTCTTCTTACTCAGAGTGAGTGAGACAAGCGCTCAATAAATGTAGCATTTTAAATGAAAGCATAATATCTGCTTTCTCAGATATTATGTAGCATAGAGATTAAGACTAGGACCCGGATTCAGTCCACCGGCCCCAGCTCCATCACTCTCTGCAAGGTGTCCTTGGGCAAGATCCTGAATTTGCCTCAGTTTCCCTTTCTGTGGCCATCATCCCACCACCTACCACCTACACTAGGTTTTTAAATGGACTCCTGGTGCATAACAAAAGTATTAAATATTTGCTGTTAATACTATGAATATTTATTTTTTAAGTCTCCCATGATTAATATTAATTACTAATAAATATTGATAATAATTATAGGTAAATATTAATTATATTGCAGTAGTCGGTGGTGATGGTGATGACTATTACTGAAAGAGAATGGTTATGATTGATAACATTACAATAGAGGTGAGGACAGGTTCTAGGAAGACCCCAGTGTCCCACAGCATGGTGATTCCAGTTAAGACCTATGTTGGAGGCTGTCCCTGCTCCTTTCTCCTCTTTTGTGAGCTTCTGCACCAACACTGCCACCTTCCCGGGCCACCGTGCTGCTTTAGACTCAGAGCCCAGGAGTCCTGGAGAGGAGCTGAGAAACATGAGAAGCCAGGTCAGGTTATAAAAGACCACACACACATCACCTCCAGCACCCTGACCCAAGACTGGAGTTCTAGTCACCCCCACGGCAAGCCCAGTTTCATAATTCCAGAACTTTCCACCGATATGGAGTAGTGAAAAGGGTAAGTGGCCACTGAGTCACAGGCTTGACCTTGAAACTTGTTCCATGACTTCTGTTTGGGGTAACTTAAAAAATGAGCTTGTTTCCTGTCCACAAAAGGTGTTGAAACAAGACCTACTGTTTAGATTCCTGAAAGGGTTAACAGGGGCTGGGTCCTGGCACCACACAAACACCAATGACTCCATCTATCAGCTGACTGAGAGGAGAGGTGCTAACAGCCCTGGCCAGCTCTCCCGAGGTGGTTCCATTTGGCAGGGACGGCCAGTCCTTTCACGCTCAAGAAAAGCAGAGTGGGATCCAGAAAATTCTGCCAAAGCCCAAAATTATTATTTTAGCTTCAAGAGTGAAGTCTCTGGGTTTTGGCATGCCCTCCGGTTTGAATTTATAGACCTGGACCCCCCAACCAACAGCCAGCCTGGGTGTGGGGAGCATTATTTTCACAGCCTATTTTTTGGAGGATTATTTTTAGAATTTCCTGCAACTCCTGGAGCCCATCGGAGCCTCTGAATCAAGTTGGGTGCAGGTTTTGCTTTTGTGTTGTGATGAGTTCTTTGTCCACGTCTGGGGTGTGATGGAGATTGCTTTTCCTGCAGAGTCCACAGGGAGGACACCGGTGGTATCTCAGCTAACATCACTCCTGTATTTAACCTGTGTTGACCTCCTGTTGCAGTCGAGGTCTGATTCCAGTGTTTAAGATACAGAGGAGACAAACAGGCAGCACTTCCTGCCTTCATGGAGTGCACGCTGTAGTGTAGGGTGCACAAACCTGCTCACACGCACGCCCAGAGGTAAACACAAGGAGCAGGCTGTGCTTCGGAAGGTGTGGTGCAGGGAAGTGCGGCTGGGTAGAGGTGGCCTCGTTTCCACACCCTCCTCTGGCAGAATCCTACACCCAGACTGCGAGTTAGGTGGCAGGGCCCTTGCCACCCAGCACAGGTTAGCACACCCCCCCCCCCCCACGATGCTGGGTGTGACCTTGGGACTTTTTTGGGCCAATGGTTGGCTGCCAAGATGCGAAGGAGGCTGGCATGTTCCTGGGGCATGGTGTGGCCTCTAGTGCTTGTCACTGCCCTGTGACCAACACACTAAGTAAATGAAGATGCAGGATTAGACACTAGCCTCCTGGGAACCTGCAGTGCAGCCTGGCCAGCTAAGTTGGCCAAATCATGGCCAACCTGCAGGCCACAGACCTGAAATAGGACATCCTGTGAGACTCTGCATTGGTCTTTTTCCGTAATGAATCACCACAAACTTAGTGGCTTAATCTCAAAACACTTCTATTATTTCAACTGCCACAAGTCCAGCTTAGCTCTAGGTTTCAAAAGGACACAATCAAGGAGACTGTTGACCAGGCTCTGACTGGGATGCTGCATGAAGATCTGCTTCTAAGCTCATTCATGTCACTGGCCAGTTCGGGTTCCTAGCGGTTGTAGGACTGAGGTTCTCATTTCCAGATGGCTGTCACTGGGACTATCCTCAGTATCTAGAGGCTTCACTCTTGTCCTTGCAAGTGGCCCTTATGTCTCAGAATCAGCAGCAGTATGTTGAGAACACACTTGGAATCTCCTTCTTTCTCTCCTCTCCTGCTTTCCTGCCTGCTTTAAAGGGCTTGTGTGATTGCACTGGGTCTGCCTGGATGATCCAAGATGAGTTGCCAATTGTAAGATCAGCTCATAAGCTTAAGTACATCTGCAAAGTCCCTTCACAGCAGTGTCTAGATTAGTGCTTGGTTGAATAACCAAGGGACAGGAAATATTTGTAGGGCTCTGTTGAGTAATTTGGGGCTGTTGGTACTATTTGTTACACAGCACAATTACTACAGAAACTAGACCATCGAGATGGTGAAGACAGGCTCCAAGGCAAGGTGACTGGACCAAGGACCTCTGCCAACTCTCTTTCTTTCTACTGGCTTAACTTGCACTCTTCCAACCAAGCTTCAGCTATGTCTTTGATTATACTGCCTAGGGGAGGACAGAACAACACAGTGGACTAACTAACCTGGTCTCCAAATGACCACAAAGAACAAGTGGCCCCACCAACCCAACACAAATATTGGATAAAAGAGGAATGCAGGCCAGGCACAGTGGTACACGCCTATAATCCCAGGGATTCAGGAGGCTGAGGCAGGAGGAAAGAAAGTTTGAGGCCAGTCTCAGCAACTTAGCGAGGCCCTAAGCAACTTAGAGAGACGCTGCCTCAAAATAAAAAATTAAAAGAGCTAGGGATGTAGTTTTGGGGTTCAACGGTACAAAAAATATGAGAGGAAAAAATATACTTTTTTATTTAAACCATTGCTTAAACAATGATATTATCGCAGCTTAGCCTTTTATCCTAACTAATACAAAAAACTGTACTACCAAACAAATAAACCAACGGCTGTGGAATGCCTCAGAGGAAGAAGGAGTGAGTTTTAACAAAGAGATCCTGAAAGGTTGCTTGGCAGAGGCACATGGCCTCAAGCACTAAAGGTTATAAATATCACAGACACTCAAATTGGAACAGCATGCAGGGAGTGGACAGGGTGGCCAGAAACAGTGACCAGGAGCAAAAAAAAAGAAATGCATCTGATCACACACTTGCAAACAAAGAAGGGCAGGTCTGGGACAGTCAAGGAGGTGTCACAGTAGGATTCCCATCGCCAGTAAGGCTGGACTCAATGGGGGATCATGGCGCTGTGGTTCATCAGGAGGAGACTAGGAGGTGGAGAGTGATGTCCAGCTTAGTCTGCTCACGGGTGGAGCCCCTTTGGCTTCTAACAACCACTGCCCGGAAAGTGCCCCAGAAATGGCTTTCCATCAGTTGACAACTCAGAAGGATGAGTCTCCCCTCCGTCCTCCCTGGACCAGGAGATGCCCCCAACTTCAGTAACAAAGCAGAGATGAACGACCTTCTCATGATGACATGTATCCCAAGAATGTCACTAGGTTGAGTTTCTTATCATTCAATCAACATTTGCAGTGCTGGGTGCAGTGTGGCCATAAAGGAGGATGAGCTATGACTCCCGTATTAAGGAGCTGCCAACTCGGAGATGATCTAAGAGATGCAGGTGGGAAACTAGGATAAGGAGGAGAAATTGATGCCTGCCGTGACCAAGTGCAGAGAAAGTGTTCCAAGAACTCCGAAGAGAAAGATTACTTCCTGCTTGGGCTGGTGGGCGGGGCTGGGGAGGCAGGTGGAAAGTATCCAGGCAACATGGAGGGCGTGGCCTTTGAGCCATCCTGGGAAGCCCATCCCCAGTGAGTGGGAGCCAGCAGGTGGGGGAGGCGGAGATAGTCTGGGCGTGCCAGGGAGGGCTTGGGACATGCCACCGGTCACTCACACGGAGATAGCCACCCCCTCATCTTCCCTGGCTCTACACTGACGGGCAAGTGGTGGAAGCTTTGTTGAAGAGCTTCCAGGAGTGGGCACTGAGAAGCTTCTCCCTGCTTCCATACTTGAGAAGCTCACGTTTTCAGGGCTGGCAGGGACACTGATGTCTGATGTCAGAACCCCTGCCTGCTCCAGCATCTGCCACTTCATCTCCCGGGCACAGCTCCTGCAGGGTTTGGAGGGATCCAGCCACCCCCCAGCCCAGCCTGCTGCAAGATGACTTCCTGTGGGAGGTCAGGGTCACAGGAACACCCCTTGGGGACAAACTGGAGAGAAGGAGAAGATACCAGATGACACCTTTACATTTGCTGGGAAGAGTGCTCTCCTGGTCCCCCTTGCCAACAAGGGCATCCCAAGGGTACATGGAATAGTCACTTTCCCCTTGAACCCTTCTCCCCTGCCTCTCTGAGCAGGAAGAGCATGGGCCAGAAGGCTGGAAAAGGACCCCAAGTCTTCCATCACCAAAGTAACAGGGAGCAGAGGTCCTGATGGAAGGGCCAGAGCCTCTCATATTTGGGAACTGGTGGGGGCAATGGAGAGGGGCGGGGGTGAGACCTCGCTCTCCCCTTGTCTACAGGAAGGATGGAAGGCCAGAAGAGAGGCTGGAGCCAGATCCTGCGCCCAAGTGGCCCCCAGCGCCCACACTTCTCTCAAACTCTCATGTCAAGACGAGACGAACTGTTCTTTCTGAAATCCAACCAGGGAGATGTTAATAATGACTCCTACTGAAAAGTGGGGGTGGGGGCCCGAACACTGAATAATTGAAATTCTTGAGAGCCTGCGTGGAGAGACACAATGTTCTTTACTGTGTGCAGGAAAGGTTAATAAACACAGGTGACATTAGGCAACTGCTGAGGACTCATGGTGAGCAGGGACACTTCCCGGAAGGACCACTGTGCTTGAGTTTGTGCTCAAGGCCAGTGCACCTCACGGGTTCCTCCTGTGCCTGTCCTCGATCTACAGGCCCCTGAAGTCACACCAGAGGCATCCAGGGACACAGTGAGACATCCAAGACCTTCTATACCAGAAGGCTGGACAACATCCCACTCCGTCCCCACATGGACCACAGTGGGGTGGGTCTAGCCTCTTTGCTTTTCCTCAAAGCAGGGAGGCAGGAGGAGGAAGAGGTTGCGTCCCCAGTTCTTGGACCCATTTCTGGGCATCTACTCCCCACGATGAAACCATTTTAGAGGGAGCCTCTAGGGCTGGCTATCTGGCCCTCCATGGCCTGTCCCTCCTCACAATGAAGGACACAGAGTAGTGATAGCCACAGGCAGCCACCAGAGTCAAGGCTGCATGGAGGAGGTCCCAGATGTGCTTGGGCATGGACAGGCGGGTGCCCAGCTGGGAGAGCAAGCCTTGCGGGTAAAGGGGGCCCTGCTGGGAGTGAAGAATCCCCAGGTGCTCTGTTGTCTGCTGTGGTCCGTCCTCAAGCCGAAACAGTCTGTGTGCCAGCCTCGTCCTGCCCGTGGCCCAGAGCTGCCAGCTCTTGGCAGCCAGACCCCAGGGCGTCTCTAGATACTGCTGGATGCTTTGATCTCCCCAGCAAGTGCCTGGCGGCAGCGGCTCACTATCTAAATGCCACATCCGGAATCTGACAGAGAAACAAGCGCTTGGGTGGCACCCAAATGAAGCATCAACACAGACATGCTGACATTTCCATCTGCCCCTCCGTCCCCAGAGTCCCCATGTGCAAGAGAAGCCACAGGCAGAAAAAGTAGGTCGCCCTCTTCTCAGTAGAACAGACCAGGTGTTCGGCAGAACTACGTGCGTTTGGCGGGAGGGGACAATCCTTTGCCCAACTCCCCAACAAGCACAGCTGGCAATGGACTTGGGTCTAGGCCAGTGGTTCTCAACCGTGGCTCTGGAGGAGATTTATTTAAAAACAAAAACAAAAATTGGTCTTAGGCCTCACCTAAGACCAATTACGTTGAATCTCTGAGAAGCAGGTGGAAGCATCCCGAGCATTTAAAATCGCCCCAGGTATTTTGAGAACGTGCAAACAGAGTTAAGCAGCTCTCTGTCCAGACGGGAAGGAGCTGGACGGCCCTTCCCTTCCCCTGTGATCCTCCCAAGGGGAGAAAGGGCTGGGAAGGAGAAGGTGGTTTGAGTTGAAGATTCTTGCACGGAAGCAGCCCCCCTTCCCAGTGGTCTCACGTCCCAGGGACGTTAAACTCCATACACAGTATTCACTGGGAAGCCCACGTTGTGGCTGCTCCGGGCTCTCAATTCCTGCCTCTTTTCCTGGTTCAGCCCTAAGCACCTTTGGTGCAGGTCTCAGTCCTAGAGTCCCAACCATTCTCAGAAGTGTGGTCTCTGGACCGTCATTTCCACCCACCATCCTATTAGAAAAACAAATGCTCATTCTCTACCCTACACTTACTAAATTAGAAAGCCTAGGGATGGAAGGAAGCAATTCGTGTCTTAATGAGGCCTCTGAGTGATACTGATGAGAGAGCCCCTCCCAGGGTCATTTTTATGGACTGTCGACCCTGGCTACTCAAAGTGTGGTCCCCCCGGACCAGGAGCCGCAGTCTCACCTGGGACCTGGATAGCCATGCAGAATCTCAGGCCCCGGTTTGACTGTGTATTTTCACAGGGTGTGCACAGGAAAGTATGGAATTGCTGCCACACCCAGGGAACACCTTGACCCGCTCTCTGACAGGGATGAGCTGGACCTAACCCCAACTGTTTCAGGGTTCTCAGCCTTGAGCACAGGCTGCAGGTGTCGAGGCCCACATAGCCCCTTATCCTTGCATGAGACCAAGTGGATAGGCGTGGCCCTGAGGTCTCCTCATCCGATGGCTGCCTCCTGGTGGTCCATACATCTGCACTGCCCCTGAAGGAAAGCCAGCGCTGAACTGGGCCCCTTGAAACTGGCCAGGGGG
Organism: Geosciurus inauris; assembly: GCA_004024805.1. Taxonomy (NCBI): domain Eukaryota; kingdom Metazoa; phylum Chordata; class Mammalia; order Rodentia; family Sciuridae; genus Geosciurus; species Geosciurus inauris. The sequence goes on from PVHX01012515.1 coordinate 34,898, forward strand.
TCAGTGTGTTTTGAAGGTGCCACCCAGGGGAGTGACCCAGAGGCAGGACGCAGTCCCGGTGGCGGAGTCAGGAAGGAGGAAGGGATCACCATGGGGTGCCCTGATCCTTTACTCCCCTTTCCCTTTGGTTCCTTCCAACAAATGCCTACTGTGTGCACAGCACAGTGTGTTCCTTCTGCCCCTGCTGACCTGTCACATTAAAGGTTATTAAAAACTAATTCCATATGAGTTTGATATCTAAATGCCAGCTTCTCCTGACATTACAAATAGCTGCTCTGAGTCCAATTTGAGGTCTTGATTTAAGAAAAAAAAAAGAAGTCATCAACTATCTAAGCTGCCAGCCGTCTAAGCCACCAGCCATGTATCTGATTGAATGAGACACTTCCTCTCCTCCTCTGAACCCACAGAGACTGTTGCTACTTTCCCTACAGGGAGAATATTGTGTATGGAGCTTTAATGTCCCCTGGGGACACGAGACCATTACGGAGGGGGAAGGAAGGACATGTTTCCATCTCTGTTCCAACATGCACAACCTAATTAAGATTTTACAAACATTCACCCAACAGGAAATCACACGCATGCGCATGCACACACACACACACACCCCTAAGTTAGCAAGGCAAGTAGAATCTGGACTAAGTGGCTCTCTTGCCTGTTTCTGTCCAGCCTTAATTAGGCGTCTGTCACAGGAAGAGTGTCACGCTGTGGAATTGTCTCATTTCAATTCTCTAGGCTTGAGCTCTATGTCTCCACTTCCCAGTGTCCACTGCGTTTCCCGGGAATCTTGGCTCTGTGAGGCTGAGCCTCTTTTCCCAGGGCCTCTCTTCTTGCCTGCTGTTCAGGTCCTGGAAGGAGTGGGGCCTTGTCTCCCAAGCAGTGGCTTCTCTGGGATCCTGCTCACCAAGGCCCTGTAACGGTGGACTTGGCCCTGGAGGAACTACACCTGTGGCATTGCCTGGTGGCAGTGGGGTCTTGCCAACTCCCTCCAGATGCCAGGCTCTGGGGACAAAGAGCATATATTCTTGTGGCCCCAGGCTTCCACCTCACCCCAGCTCTCACAGTGCCAGCACTGCAGCCCCCAAGATGTGATCTGGGGACTGTTCTCAGCCCTGCCAATTTCTTCTCTCCCATCCCTTCTGTCTGGCTCCCCATTGGAGGAAAACACTGGAGATAATTAGCTTTCTCCCTCTTCGCCTGTCCCTGGGGCTGTTTAGGAAAGTACATTTTCTTCACACGTGTAGAAAATGAAATCTGGACACTTTTGAGGAGCAATGGACGGATGGTTGAAGGGATCTGCCACCAGCTCGTGTGCAGGTTGGGGTGGGGCCAGGGCGGGGGAGCAAGGCTGAACTCCTGGGAAGAAGAAGGAGCCCAGTGGACCAGCACCCAGACTGCACCCCACACCGGCCTCTGGGTCCTGCCCCTTAGAGCGATTCTTTATTTCCTGAAACAAAGCACCAGTTACCCCTACCAGATGACACTCACTCACAATGGACTCCAAGGATGCAGGAAGAATGAGGCCGAGCTGCAGGAGAAACTGGAACCCAGCGCCTCTTAGTGAGTCTGTCACGGTGGTCCTTACCCTCAACAAGGGTCACCAAGCAGCTGGCAGCGCCTCTCTGTCACAGAACTCTGGGCATCTTCTGCACTATTCTCACATGGGGACCAGGACCAGAAGGCTATGACGAGGACTCTGACGAGAAAGAGCCAATGATCCTATTTCAAAGATGATAAAACTGAGGCCCAGGAGATCACCTGAGATCTCTTGGTGCTAAGCTCAAGAGACAGGGAGGACTCATTCATTTTCCCCTTTGCCCCAGAAGGGTGGGGCTTCTGCTCCTGTCTTTGACCATCAGTGGAGGAAGCAGAGGGCATCGACTCAAAAGAGATCAGGAAGGCTGTTGGATGGATGTGATGAGGAGGTTACAGATTTATTTTAATTCAGTGATAACTTCTTTACAGTCCAAGTTGCTGGACATGAGAAACAGGAGTGGAACAGACTTGCCTTTGGGGCATTTATAGTCCGGACCGAAAATGATTAATTATAAAAGCAGTGCTGGCCAGATAGCTGGACCCAAGGCCACCAGCTGCTCTAAGGAAAGGTGGCCACGTGATGTCTGGCTGGCGCCCCAAGCTTCACAGCTCTGACTGGTCCCGACCCCCTGGGAAGACATCCACCCACCTGCACAACCTGCCCTGTCCTGGGGGGGCACCAATCTGTCCCCACTCCAGGACAGTTGCAGCAGCCACACAAGCAGGAGAGCCCTGTGAATTGCCTGAAGTGACACTCACTTTGTATACACATGTTTACAATCAGGGCCAGATGGTGAAGCATTGGATTCATTTCAACGCCACTCGCCACTTGAGCCAGCTTTGCTGAGCTGGGGCTCGCACGTGGCCCACAGCCGCATCGTGGGAGGAGGCGACCCCTTCCTCCAACACCCACCCTCGGATCTGCTCTTGATCTGAGAAGATATTTATTAGCCCTCACTTAAGAGCTGCCTTTGCCTTGCCAGCTGTCAGAACTTCTTATCAAATCTCCTGAATTCTACAGACAGAAGAAAGACTCATAACCCGCTCTGAGATCGTCCAGAATTCTTTTCCCTCTTCTGTTGAAAACCAAGTAAATAAATAAATAAAGCACACTTGATGGAAAGAAGCTTACAAACGATCACCCGATGACAGTATTTATGTTGCCAAATTATTTGTACCGCCAGGAAGAGAGGGCGGACTGAACGCAGATCACACGGAGAGATTATTTACCAAACTAGGAAGGAGCCTTAAGTGACATGAGAGAGGAAAGGGAGGAGGGGGAGCATGTTGGCAGAGTGCCAGAGACAGAGCAAGTCTGTGGGTTTCCATCTGCTTCCCCTCCAAAGAGAGTAGCAACTGCCCTGTGGAGCCAGGGGAAGGAGACTGTGCCTCCAGGGAGACCTGGGCAGAGCTTCCAGCTGGAATCCAGGAGGGAAAAGGAGGAGGGTGCAGAAAGACCAGCCGGCCCTCACACCCTGTGTCTCAACCTGAAACCAACTCAGGCAGGAAGAGAGAGAGAGAAAAAGAGAGAGAGAGAGAGAGAGAGAAGAAGGAAGGAAGAGAGAGAGGGAAGGAGGAAGGGAGGAAGAAGAGAAAACTAGAGGTAGGCATTTTTTTATCTCCAGTTTAGGAATCGTATAGTCTGAATAGGAAGTAACAACAGTAATGGGGAAGAACATTCCAGAACTCTGTCCATTGGAATGAGGGTATCCTATTAACATTGTGCCTCTCAGAGGCTGTACATCTATTACAGGGATGGAGCCACTATTCAAAACAACTTTGTTTTAGATCCAAAATGTCCCCCAAATGCTCATGCTAGGCGATGCAGCCATGTGCAGAGGTGAAATGACTGGACGCTGAGGGCTCTGACCTCATCCGTGGACTCCTCCATTTGATGGATGAATACCGTGACTGGACCACGGACAGGTGGTTAACAGCTGTAGGCAGGGGGGCCGAGGTGGAAGAAGCAGGTCACCAGGGGCATACCTTCCCAGCCCACATCTGTCCCTGCCCCTTCCTCTCTCTCTGCTTCCCTGATGCTGGGAGCCGAGCTGCTTTCCTCCACCACGCCCTTCTGCCATGCTGTTCTGCCTCACTCAGGCCCAGAGCCGTGGAGTTGACTGACCATGGACAGAGACCTCTGAAACCAGGAGCCCAAATAAAGTTAAAGTTTACGTTGTTTTTGTCGGATGTGTGAAAAGCTGACTAACACAGCCTTCTTTTGAAGGTCATATTTCAAAACTGCCTTTAGTAGAGTTAGTCATGAGAATGTCCCACGGCCAACAGCCACGGCTTTGGTTGTGTTGGGGGGCGGGGGGAGCAGTACCAGTGCCGGTGGTAGATTTCTGAAATGGTTTGTGTCTTAGCATGTCCCGAATGGTGCCTGACTGATCCCCTCCCCTCACTCCCAACACATCCAGCCCAGAAGAACCAGGTTTGTTATCTCTGAGAAGGTTCCAAAGGATCTGCCTGCGTCTCTTGTTCAAAGTGATTGCAAAGATCTCAGCCATGGAGCATTACAGAGTGGTCCCTGCAGAGAGGAAGGTGTGGGTCATGTTCTCCTGAAAAAACATACACCCACACTTAAAGTCAAGATACACGTCCAGAGACCGGGCCCCGCTGTCCCCTCCTGTTGACCCGGCCATTTGTTCTACCTCCCAAATAAGCATAGGCTCAAGCCCCAGCGAGGCTGGAGTTTGGCTCTGCCTTGGTCATTGTGAGTCCCCAGAGGCTGGAATAAAGCCCAGAATATAACAAATGCTCAATAAAACTTAAGCGAGTGGACCAAAGACACGATATTGAGGTTCTAAGTAGGAAAAGGTGAGTGAGTCTTCCAACCTCTAGAATGGCCCCAGTGACCCCACCTCCTGGTGTTTGCATCCTCCAGGAGACCCCTCCCTTGTGCCCAAGTTGGGCTCTGTGACCAAGACAATAGGGGAGAGGGGAAGATGTGTCACTTCTGAGATCTGTTGTAAGAGATAGAGCCGACTGGGGGAAGCCAGCCGCTGTGTCACGAGAAGCCCTGTGGGGAGTCCCACATCTGGTGGAGCTGAAGGATCCTGCAGGCAGCCAGCGAGACACCAAGGCCTCTGCCAGCTGCCAGCTGAGTGCACCATTTGGGATGTGTCCCTCCAGATGCAGGCCTTCAGAGGACCTCAACCTCCTGAACGACCCTGAAACACGTCCCTCTCCCTGCGCTGCCCCCAGATTCCTGGTTCACAGAATCAGCCAGGAGATAATAAATATTTGGTGGTTTTAGTTCCTATGTCATTTAGCACTAGATAACTGGTACAGTGAGAGGGTGGAGGAAAGTCCGTGTGCCACGCAGGTCCCTTGGCAGGAATTTGCAGGCTGCATTTTACCCCAAACCCTGATCCGCTATTACAAATACCTCTTTAAAAAGAAGAAATGGATGGTGTGGCTGGTGACAGCTATCTTATAGTAAAGATTATAGATTGTACAAGTTTTCAAACGCTAGGACCCCTCCACTCCAGCAGCTGACTCCCCTCTGACACTACCCCTTTGCATCAGGAGAGGGGGCTCCATTTCCTTTATGATTTTTCTTTTGTCTCATTTTGTCATTTGACTTTCCCAGGTACTGCTGGGCGCTAGCAGCGAGAATGGCTCCTGGCCTACTTTTGACAGCACCAACAGGGGGCCTGGCCCAGCTCTCCTTACCAGCTCTCTCCTCTACAATCAGAGACCAGAGCAGGGTGGGCGGGGGAAGGAAGAGAGAGATGGACTCATCCTTACTGCTTGAGCTAATGAGCTGAGACTGAAAAGTAAAACCAGAGGACTGTGGGATGGAGGGCAAGATTGGAGACGTTTTAAGCCATGATTATTTAGAAGATACAGCGGCAAATTGAGAGTGAGCTGGTTTTCATTACTGGATAATGAGCCCAAATGGCAGAAGAAAGGGCTGGCTGGCGGGAAAAACAGAGAAGAGAGCCTTTTCCTGCTCTCCTTTGACAGACGAGAGCCGGGGAAGAGAAGGGACTTTGGAAGGGAAGTCCCTCTGGCAGTAGCCATCACCCGAAATCCTTACTGACCAGAGGATGACCTGAAGCCCGCATCATGAGTGTGTGTGTCCTACACACAGGGACACAGACATGGACCACCATGGAATCCAGGGCCAGCGGAGCAGCCCTATTGTCCACAAAGGGCTCCCCCCGACCAAGCAACATGGCCTGGTAGGGGAGGGAGAGGCCAAGAAGGCCCACCCTTGTTCATAGTCACCCTCCTTGTAGGAACACTGGCCGTGACCTCTTAGAATGGACCTTCAGAACACCATGACCTTCCTGGACATGACCTCAGGAAGCATGTCCAGGGCCTTGAGCTCAGATTTCACAAGTAAAAACCAGGGGGCTCAGGGAAAAAAAAATTATTTTAGGGGCTGGGGTTATGGTGCAGTGGTAGCGTGCTCGCCTAGCAAGCGTAAGGCACTGGGTTCGATCCTCAGCACCACATAAAAATAAAATAAAGATATTCTGTCACCTACAACTAAAAAAATAAATATTTAAAAAAATTATTTTAGATAAACAGAAGATAGTTTATTTAATACAAATATATTTTAACTAACACATAAAGCATGTTTTTAAAAAAATTATTTGGCATCTGAAATAGAAATTGAACCTGGCGTCCAGTATTTTATTGGACAGTTCCCCTCCACGACCCTCCCTGCCCACCCGCTGCTGCTGCCTACAGCTGTAGGGAGCTGGCGGGAAGCATCCTTCCAGATGCCGAAGTCTGCCTCTGACTCAAGCTTTGGGAGACACAAAGACGGGCGGCTCATTCGGTTGCAGTACGGCACACCACACCAGGGCTCGGTGGTTTCCATCAACCACTTCGTCATGCTCAGAGAGCCTATGGAAATTCAGACAGGGCACAGCAGGGATAGGCTGTGCTCTGCTCCATGATCTCTGGGGCATCCGCTGGGAGGATTCAATGGCTGCGGACGCTCCACTGCTGGAGACTGGAATCACCTGGATCACATTCTTCCCCTGTCTGCTGGTTGATGCTAACTGTTGGCAGGGACTTCAGCAGATCTCTTTCTGGGGCCAAGCGCCCTCCCATCATGGTAGCCCCAGATAGTGGAACTTCCAACACGATAGCTCCAAACTCCAAAGGTGATTCCCAACATCCCCAAGCAGGAGCGCTCAAGCCTTTCCTGACTGAGTTCCAAGTCTTGTGCTGTTACTTCTAGCATAATCTATTAGGGAGTCACAAGTCCACGCAAACTTACGGAAAGGGGGACAGACCCATCCTCTCAACCACAGAAGGTCCAAGGATCTGTAGACTTAAAAAAAAAAAAAAAACTGGCTAGTTTAAGTGGGGGAGCTTATGGCGAGGGTGTGGGGCTTGCAGGGAGATGGGAGGTAGGAACGTTCTGGGACCTGAAGGAGGAGACAGGAGGGGAGACAAAGTTCCCTGAGAGTGGAGAGAGCCAGGGACCCTGAGACCTGGGTATGAGGGGGACCAGGAGAGCTGGAGCTATGTCACGGGGATGGCAGGGATCCGGGTCCAGAGGAAACCACGACCCACAGGGAGGAGAGACAGCCGCAAAGACGTGGGAGTCATCAGAAAAACACCAGAAATGCTCCTGGGCCACGGATGGTTTACACAGTGCTTTAGCAAAATCGTCTGCCACTGAAATTGCATTCGACTGCCACCATCTGCATTGATCCGGCTCACGGTCCCCCAGGCTCCCTCTCCACTCCCACCCATCTGCACACCCGAGTCCCTGCATCCCCTGTCTCCACTCGAGAACAGAAACATCTGCCTGCAGCAAAGTACCCTCCTCCCACCCCTGCCAAAGATGGCTCTGCCTGCTGGCTCAGGGGCTGGGACTGAGCATGCGCACCTCAGAACCGCCTGGCTTTGAGGCCGAGGGTAGGTGAGCTCTCCAGCCAGGGAGCAGAGAGTGTGGTCAGACAGGGAGGGCAAGATGGGGTGCTGAAGGGGACCAGCGGGCACTCCCCATCCTTTTCATCCCTGCTTCCCAGCCCTGACCTCCACATTCTTGCCTGGGGACAACGGGCAAGCGCTGCAGCTCCCTCTGGGCACTTGCCTCTGGGAAACAGCAGGTCGGCTTCACATGGCCACCGTGTATTTTGAAGCCGCCGTTAATTGGATCTCATAGCATCCTCTCTTGCCTGGCCCTTCCTTATTAAAAGGCAGAGAGGAGAGAAGGACAGGAGCAGCTGAGGGCCACCAGGAAGGCAGCTTAGGATACTAATGCTGGGAATGCTGGTCCTCCGCCTGCTCAGACAGCGCCTGGGATGGAGGGGGGCATGGAGATGTTACCCCTGTGCTGCCATTCAAGTCACAGAAGGCTGTGGGCTCCCATGTACCTACACAGCACGCAGGTGCGTGTGAACACACCCATACGCATTCACACCTGGCTAAGCAGTGACCAGGGTGACCTGTGACCTGTCCAAAAACCCAGGTGTGCAAAGCCTCAGACCTGTTGTCTCGCCCTGTTTGGATGGAGGCCAAGCCACCCAGGCATTAGCTGGCCCTGTCTGTCCAGCTATTATGTCTGTCCTGGAATTTGCGCCCATCTCTCATCCTGTTGGAAAGGGATGGAGATTCACTAGCGATTTTATTCCTCCCCTGCCACCCCAAGCCCATAATCTGCCACCCTAGGCCCCTAACTTCAGGGAAAAGGATGCCGTATTCAACATGATGCTGGCAAAATCAGCTAGTTGGGAGTTGAACATCAGCCTTGTCCTCTCCCTGGGGAAGTACCACACACTCACACCCTCACCTACCCTCATGTGGGCAGAGGGCACTTCCTGCCCCTCAACTTCAGGCTGCTTTGGCTAGTGGTAAGGAACCAGCACAAGGCAAGCGAGAGTGTGGGGTGGGCCTGCGTGAGCACCCCGGCCCTTACAGTCTGCTGCCACCCCAAGAAAAGAACGCACCCTGGCAGCAGCTAGGTAAGCTGGCCCCAGGTGGCCTGCAGAAGAGCGAGCAGCCTCAGTGGAAGCATACTTGGGCACTCCAGTGAGGTCCCCCGGCTGCTTCCACCGCCCCTCGGCCGCTTCCACCGCCCCTTGGCCATGACTGACGATATGCATTTCTCACCCTGTATACAGAAATGTATAAACAAGTACATTTTTTAAAGGCTCTCAAAACTTAAATATAAGGAAAGTTATGAGGAAAAGACCAGTGGATGTACCCAGGGAACTAGCAAATGACGCGGTCATCGAGTGTGGTAAGCAAACTGAAACCACCGTGGCACCTGCTCGAGATGAAACTAAAGCTTTGGTCCTGTTTCTTTGAGATGCTGAGGCTAACACCCATGGAGGGGATGTGGGTAAGACTTTAGGGCAGTCTTTTTGAGCAGAGGGGTGGGAGGAGGCTCCTAGGCAGACCTTGCTTAAGAGATGTCAGGAAGAGACACTTCCAGAAGTCTGGGGTCAAGTGGAGAGAGGAGCAGAGCCCCAAGGGAAAAAACAGGGAAAGACGTCCTGTCCAAGTTTAGGCCAACACCCTCGTCTAGCCCAGAACTATGGAAAGGATGCCGTCTGTGCATCCAGGAGCTATTTGACTCAGAACCATTTTCAGTTCTGTGGTCCAGGGTGCCATGCCCAGCATGGCTGTTCTGTGAGAATGAGCTACTGTTAGTTTTTGCTGCAGAGCTGAGCCCAGCAAGGGTGCAGCTGCAGGTTGATGAAGTATACACAGCCGTCTCTCCGAGCCTACTCAACGTACCTGAAACACTGCTCTAAGAGGACCAGGATGCTTCCACCAGAAGCTCTTCCACCAAGGGCATCAGCCCAGGGCAGATTCCTGCACCTGATCCTTGGGACTGGACGAGGGCTTTATAGTACCTGGGCCTAGGGACGGAGGATGGCAGGCATGCTCATCACAAAAAGCCAAATAGGAATATCAAAAGTGTTCACTAGTTGAGGAAAAATTGACTTAGGAAAAAAAAAAACCCACAAAGTGAAACTGTTTAAAATACCAAAAAAACATAAATGCTTGAGTGCAACTTTATATTTAAAAACAAATGACAAATAATGAAACAGTTCGTTTTAGCTTACTTTTGAACAAAAGCAGCCTATGAATGCAACTCCTTTTTAATTCTTCGAATGAACAAAGAATAAAATGTTGATTTGAGGGGCTTAATTTTTCTGACAAGATTGTCTGATAGCGCTATACAACAGCCTTGATTCCGCATTTGACTTTCACAGCGCAATCAGAAAGAGGACATCTTTGAAAAAAAAAAATATATATATATATATATATTTGAAGGCATCATCAATTTTCCCAATGGCCTGCCTTAATCCTCTAAAATTCAGATCTCTCTCTTTTGAAGTGCCTGTCATTTCATCAGTCGACGATGTTCTCTTCCGTAATTGTTAACTGGCTGTGAATGCCGCTGTATCCACATTTGCCAGTAGCCTCGCGTGGGATTCAAGTAATCCTCCATAATCACTTTGATCAACCTCAGGAAACTTTGCATCTTTTGCAAAATTTGGAATCATCTTGTGTTATACTTCAGAGCAGTTGCAGCGTAGGGCTGATAGGAACAGACTGACACCCGAGTATGCTGATGAAGGGCGGGAAATAGGTTGGCCCCAAATGTGAGGGTCAAGGTGTCCAGGAGGAGTTCCCAAGAGGTCAGCTCGGGAGTGGACCTTTTCCTGCTATGACCGCTTTTATCTGTGCTACCATGTAACTTCAGGGACTCAGTTGAAGGGGCATGAACCACAATATGTAAAGAGCCCATACCAAGCAATGAGGGGGAAAAGTGAATAGAAACAAAAGCCTGTTAAACAAGAAAAGAAGTGCACGAGACTAATAACCACAGAGAAAAATATTCAGCTTCACCATCAGCAAATGCACAACAAAGCAATATTTCTCCATCAAATGAATGTTTTTAAATTATCATTCTCGATGCTGCTAGAGCTGTAAAGAAGTGAGCCTTCCTTATGAACTGTTCCGAGGTGTAAATTGGTATAGGCTCTCCAGAAAACAAATGCAAAGCTGTATCCAGCCTTCAAATTATTTCAGCTGCATCCTATTTTTTTTTTAAAGCCTCATGTTGCCTGGGCATATCCTCACAGCATTCTCAAAATGAACAAAGACTAAATCAAATGTTGATTTTGAGGGCGTAATTTTTCTAGGGAAAAAAATTTCGTCTAGTGGCACAAAACAATATCCTTCAGTTTGAGTGAAGTTAATTGCTTCTCTCCAAAGTTTGATCTCTCTCTCTCAGAGGCCACTTTGCACAGGAAATAAAGACCTTCCTGTCTGGAGGGTCCCCACAGGAAGGGGAAGGAAGCTGAGCAGAGCCGCCCCAAGACACCAATGTCAGCAGCTCCTGCCCCAGCCAAGGGGCTCCTCCGCCACCTGCTCCAGGTTCCTCTGCAACAAAGTCCAATGGCTATAAAGTTCCAGGTCCATGTACAGCTCCCAGGCACCAAGAAGCTGCATGTTCAGTTCGTGACAGACAATTGTCTACCACATGCGCACAGTGGGTCTCTCTAGGTGACAGAGTTAGGGAGTGCTAAAACTCTCTTCTGATTTTCTGTGGATTTATCCATCTGTACAATGAACAAGCATCACATTTATAATCATAAAAGGAGATTTTTCTTTTAAAGAGACAAGGGGGGGGGGAGGATAGCAAGAACAAAGCACAGAAATAGAACTGAGAGGAGAGGTAGAGGAAATGTCGGGACCATTCAGAGGCTGGAGCTTCAATAGCAGGTGGGTTGGGTGGAATCAGCGAGGGTCCAAAATTATCTGCATTGAAAGAGCATTTACTGCTAGAGGCTGTGAGGAGCCAGGAAGCCTGAGAAGGTCACACTGTGTGGGGGCACAGTTGGGAGAGAGCAAGTTCTTTGGAGAAATCATTGGGCTGCTGAGTCCATCCTTACCTGAAACATACCCCACCTCTAGACTTTTCTGGCACATTCACCAATAAATTTTCTGTATTTTTTAATCCTCTCTGAGTCAGACTTTTCCATTACTAGTAACAATGTATTACAACTAGTAGAATTTCAAAGGAACTGTGGCTTGAGTCAGATGTCAGTGGGCCTGCCACTTTCTGTGCCAATCAAAGTAGGGCAAGTCCCTTTAGGCCCCCAATAATTCACCAAGCCTCATCTTCTTGTTGGGTAGAACAGGATGCACATCGTCTCTCTCAGCAGCATAAGGACAAGCATTTTCTGTGCATAATAAGATACTCAGATGAGCACAAGATTAGAGTTTCACAAGTCCATCTTGCAGGCGTAAGATCCACGCAGGGTGCATTGCGTATGAGATCTGCAGAGAATGCAGAGAGGGACGGGCCACAGGAGGGCCTCTCAGCCGTCTGCGTGTATAGGGAACGGGGTTGCTGTTACAACGCATCCTGATTCAACAGGCCTAGGGTGGGCCCAAGACTCCACATTTCCAATAAGCCCCCAGGTAGTGCCATGGTAGCAGAATGAGGTCAAGGAATGTTCTCCCTGTGGCTCCCCGCATCTGATATCAGATGTCCCCTCCCCACTGCCCTTCCTAGCTGGGTGACCTTAGCAAATTACTTATCCTCTCTAAACCTGTGGCCGTGGGGAAACGACAGTGCCAACCTGTCAGGAATGCTATGAGAAGAAAAACCTGTAAAGACAGCTTAGCACCTGGTGTCTAGGACGTGTTCGGTAAGTGGTAGCCATCTCCTCTTCCTCTAAACCAGCAAGAAACCCATGTGGTCTAGGATTTGAGTAATGCTACAAGTAAAGGCCACTTTGTTCTTAGTTAGCCAAGAATAAATGAAATGCAATTAAAAATCTCTTTCGGAACCTTTCAAAGAACATCAAAGGTGATTTCATTCAGTCCCTGTAGCTAAACTCCTGAAACCTAACTCTCTCGTTTCCGCACTGCTGGAGCCCCGGGCTTCCTCTCCCACCTCACTCTGGCCCCACGATTTATGCCATGCATCTGCTTAGCTGCCCTGGCTCCTTTCTTGGTTTGGCCTTCATTTGGCTCTGCTGGGGTGTGGACAGCATGCAGTTTTACTTCGTGTCTTTGTCTCCTCCCCGGATTCTGCATAACCAGGAGGACCAGGAGCTGGCTGTGCATGTCTATTGGGTCTCTTCTGGTTACCAGTGGAAAAACGCACCCCCAGCTGATGCAATAAAAGGGGATTTTGAGGCAACATAACTCTGATGTCCAGGAATCAGGAGGAGGTGCCGAACAGGGCTGGCTCAGAGCTGGCTCCTCCTCTCCCTCCCCGGGCTCTGCCTCTCTTGGACTACCCCCCTTTTCTGGCTTCTCAAGAAGCTGGTCAGATCCAGGGGGATCTTACTGCCCTAAGAGTTCAAATCAAACGTCCAGCATTGAAGTTTGTTGGCTCTGATCTGCTCATCATTAGAGTAGACCTCTCTAGACAAGGAGGAAACAGACTTTTGACATTGTGATGTTCTAAGAAAACTGTGAATGGTCTGTATGAGTCAGCTCAGGCTGCTGTGACAAAATACCATAGACCCAGTGAGTTAAACAACAGGCATTTCTGTTTCCATGAGGCTGAAGGCTGAGATAAGGGAGCTAGCACGCAGGGCCCTGGGGAAGGCTCTTTACCTGGCTTGCAGATGGCCCACTTTCTCCCTGTGTCCTCACACGGCAGAGAGAGCCAGTAAACTCTCTGATGCCTCCTCTTATAAAGATATTAATCATGCAGGCCTCACCCTCAGGACCTCATTGGGTCCTAAATACCTCTCAAATGCCCTGTGTCCAAGCATCATCCCACTGGGGGTTAGGGCTTCAGGATTTAGTTCAAAACATGAGCCTTGTCAGAATCTTTCCACTGAAGCCCTGACCCCTTGCACCTAAATTGGTAAAAGAAAGTCAAGCATTATAAGGTTGCAAATACGGATTTCTCATTTCCTTAGTAAAGTTCCTGAGAACAGAGAATGTCCTCACCCATATCCTGGTGCACAGAGAGCACCCTATGCCAGCTTTTCCTTCCTCTCAATGTGCACAGCATGAGCTCCTCTCCCAGTTGTGGCTCCTGGCCCTGCCCCTGCATCTGCAAGAGGGGCTTGCTTTTAGGGCTCCCTAAACGTGCTGGGTTTTGTGGTGTGTGTGTGCATGTGTGTGTGTGTGTGTATGTGTGTGTATATTGTTGTTTTTAATCCAGAGACAGAAATTTGAATCCTCCAGTCAGGTCAACTTGACCCCTTGTTTAAGGTGTTACTTGCCTAATGGGCCTCTGGGATGGAGGAGGCTGGTGCCCACTTTCAGGGTTAACATGAAGGCAATAGGAGCCAGCAGCTGGAGACAGAGAAGACAACTGTTGTGCATACCAATGAAAATAGCTCTAATGTTATGATTGCTTTTAAGTACTAATAAAATTCCCTCTCCCGAGGACACTTCAGAGGGCTGGGGGCCTGGACTCCAAGAGACCTAGAGATGTGCTGAGGGACCTGGACCTAAACCTCCTGAGGGAGGTGAGTGTCCAGCGGGCCTGGAGTGACATGATGGGGGGATGCCACAGCCCCAGGGCACAGGCAGGACACTTGAGCTCCTTTCATGGGTTGCCATTCCCTCTGTCTACCCCAAGACTTTGAAAAGTGTGTGGGAAGTCCAGTCTGCAGGAAGTCCAGTCTGCAGGACGGCACTGGTGCTGTGTAACAACTGGCTCTGGTTTGTAGCATTTGCTGGTTCCAAGGTGTGAACGTTCCCGCCATCGCCGAATCATGCCATGGCCCAACCTGCTCGGGCCCATACGGCCAGCTCCAGGCCTCTCTGCTGTGCCTGTTATCCTAGGGACACAAGTGCCCAGAGGGCAGGCGCAGCAGCCGGGGAGATGGTTACAGGATGACAGAGGAGCCTAGTAGATGCCAAGCTGTACTCACAGGCCGGGAGGAACCAAAATGGAAACACGTAAGTGGTCCCCCAGGTTCCCAGGAGTCCTCAGAGTGGGAGGTCAGGCTTCCCATGGCCAGTGTAACCTAGGAAGCAGGGGCCAAATGCTAAAGCCTGTGTGGTTTACGTGAACTTATTAGAAAGGGCCTCGGGTGCCACTGAACATCGGCGCTCCCCAGCCCATGCTCCCTGCCTGAGACCATCTGAGAGCATGCATCTGAAGGCCCCTGGAGCAATGTGGGAAGGAGCAGGTACCCTCGGGTGCTCTGTGTAACTGCTGTGGAGTGTGTCCTGAGGGGAGCTTCCTTGTGCCCCTGTGCATGTCAACACAGTCAACACACTGAGCCATTTCAACAGTGGCCAGAAACTGCCGCCACTCTAGCCACCTCCCTTCACCACATCCAGTACCTGGGCAAGGTGGCGAGAGGTGAACCAAGAAATGGAGAGACCTGGGAGAACAAAGCCATTCGTTTAATGAAGCAATCTGGTCCCCTCCCTCCAGGGCTATGCAATGAATAAATTTGCAATCACCATCTCAAGGGTGCAAGAAATGGTGCATGACTTTATTTTCTTTAAGTCAAATTCAATCTGACTCCAAGCCCCATCCCATGAGAATGGCAAGAAACACAATCTTGTTCTATGTTGGGGCTCTGTCCCCACCTTCTCCCTCCCCAGGGTCATATGAAGGAGACAGCAATTCTTGCCAAAGTAAAACTTTGGGGGAGTCTGTGGTATGCTGGTCCCCAGGAATCCAACAGCCTGGGGCCTCCATGCTAGGTTAAGGCTTGGGCTCTGCCAAGCCAGGAGGCCTGTTGCCTGGCCCACCACACCCCACAACCCCACACACAGAGCACCTCAAGGAGCTGGCTGCAGAGCTCAGAGAATTCCACCTTAGGGACAATCTTCCCCTTCCTGCAAATCCTCAGGGCTCTCTCTCCCCACTCTGGTCCACTAGCACAACGTCCTTAGTGAACCCAGGCTTTCTGAGAGGCCAGGAGGACAGAGGTGGTCTTCTGGGCTTTGGCATTCAGCTCTGCAAGTGCCCCAAGGCAAGCAAGCAGAAGAGGACACCTGGGGTGGGAGAGTGGAAAGCACAGGGGACCAAACAAATTAGCGCCAGACACTCGGATTTCTCCACTACAAGGAACAGAACACATCGATTAGCATCCCAATCCATTACCACGTCCCCTGTGATGGGGAAAAGACATGCCGACATTAGGAGGTGACGGGGGTGGGGGGTGGGGTGTCTCCCAATGTGGGTGGGGGCAACTGCTGTGGCAGCTGAGAAATTTTCACTGGAGTTGACAGAGTCGCAGTGGCCCTACCAGGACAGCTGTTGTATCTTCCCATCTGAGATGGGCAGACTCAGCTTTCCAGGGCTGATTCCCTCCTGGGAGCATGGAGCCCCCTCCCAGGTCCCTGGTCTGAGCTGTCAGATCCACCTAAGAATGTGCGGGTCTTTCCTGTCCTCTGTCTTCTGCCTCCTCCCTCCCAGCCTCCTCCTGTCCTCTCCTTTCCAGGTCCCCTTCCCCTATCCTCCCTCATTCCTATTTGCTTCCTTATGCATGACTGGACACTAAGACAAACTCACCAGAGATGAAAGAAAGGAACAGGACCACTGGGGTCTCCCCCTCCCTGGTGTGGCAGCCAGCATCACTGTAGAGCTGCCCTTCTAAAAACCTGGCCATGATCAGAACTTCCCACTGCCTGCATGCTCCACCCCCATCCTACCAGCAACCAAGTGACAGATGTCAGAGGATCAGGGTGTAATGTCTGGTGACATATTGAACCCCAAACCTGTAGCTCAGGAAGCCTTAGTTCTCCTTCTCAGCTCAAGAAATCCACAGCAGCTCAGACTTCCTTCAAGCAGCTTCCATGGCTGGGCCCCCATCTCTTCTCAAAAGACCCTGGCCACAGATGTAGGAAAACTATCTGCCATCCCCGGGCACACCCCTGCAAAAATAACGATAATAACTGCAATTAACTGAGTGTCTGCCACCATTGGTTTCTCCTTAGCCACTCTGAGAATGAAAGCCTCCCCTTTACAGAGAAAGAAAGAAAAATCACTTAGCTCAGTCTGTCTGTGCAGTTATGAGCCCAAGAGTAGAGTAAGCTTCTAGAGTCAAATGTCCTTTTATATTGCAACTTTGTTACAGGGCAGGAGGAGCAAAACACATCATCCCCACACCCTGTCAGGATTAGTTAGCTTGGAGTCACTGACAGATCCCGCTGGCTCAGACCAAAGGGAGCAAATGGAGCCCTGAGCGAATAAGCTTTTAAGACAGGAAAGCTACTAAAGTGGCCGGGAGCAGGCTGGGAGCCTGGTGAGACTGTGAGAGGCCCAGGTGGGGTCCACACACAACCTGTGCAGCCACAGGCAGTGCCCAGGAGGTGGGCATCACCTGGATTTGCCTCTGTCCACTGAAGCACTGTCTCTCAGTGGGAGTGGCTCCAACAGCCCCTCCCTGACCCCCCGCCTAGGGTGCTGTTCAGATGCAAACTCAGAGTGGGAGGGTCTGGGGTGGGCAAGGAGTTACCTGCGTCTCTAATGGCAGTCTGGTGATGCAGATCTGGTGGGTGGCCACATATTGAGAAGCCAGGTTTGAGGGCTCTTCCAATTTTGAGAGGGTTAAACTGACATGGTGAGCTGACCAGGACATCTCCACCTCCTCTGAGTCCCTCTCTGGGCTCTCAGAAAAGGCTGCAGATCCCAGAGGCCTCTGTGGCCCCAGCCAGGCTGCCCGCACGCAATAGGACTTCACCACGCTTTGCGCTTCCGTCACTGGGACCAGAGCGGCTTAGGGGACCAGAGGGACTGAGGAGCGTAATACCCTCACAGCCTAGGGGGTGTAAATAATGAAAGTCGGATCCATAAGTAATTACTTTTTAATTAATTAGGAATGATGAAGAGTGACTGAGGGGTGTTAACTGTAATAGCTTTCTTCCTTGCTCTGCACAAATTGATTTGCTGAGGAAGAGGTGGAGGAGAGGGATCACCCTGGGTCTGGGGGACAGAGGTGGGCAAGGCAGGGAGGGAGGGGCAGCCCCTCCCAGGATGGGATCGAGCTCCAGGTAGCCTGGCCAAGGCTGGGGAATTCTCTCCAGCTCATTCCAAAGTCTCATCCCTGGGGAAGAGACAAGTAGAAGTCAGCTCTGCAGACTCACCTAATTAATCTCCACACACCTTCTGGGAGACAAGCAATGTTCCCTCCCCTCTCCCCAGCAGGGGCCAAGCGGCTGTCCCTGTCCAGAAGAGATTGCCCAGTCTGGCTGCTGGCAGAGTCAGGGAGGCCCTCGCCAATGACAGCACCCATCCTTGGGTGGGAGAAGGAGCAAGGACAGGTGACCCTGAGGGCCCTGAGCAGTGTAAGCCCAGACCTGCTACCCTGGCCACTCTGATGTGTGGTGAATGGGGTCTGATTTCTCAATCTCATCCCTGTAGTGGGAGGAATTACATCATCAAGACATGAAAGGCCATCTACCAATACTCGGCTTCTCAGTTTGTAAAGGAGGCCACAGGGGATCTCAAAACATACACACCTAACAGCATCCATGATGGGTCCTCACTCCTTCCTCCCCCACGTGCACTCCCCCTGGGGCCCCTGGGGCCCCTCTCCGAGCTCCATCACAGTGTGAGGGCCTCCAGCTTCCTGTAGTTCAACCAGGCAGGAAGGGGAAGGGCAAGGGTTTTCTTAAACCTTTGGAGGGCTCCCTAGGCTGGGACAAGACCAGGTAAGCAAGAGAGGAATCACCCGCAGCAGGAGCCCAACAGCCTGGCACCTCTGCCTGTCTAGCCCCCCGATGGGTGAGCTTGCTGGGGCCTCGCCCTCAGCACGCGGGCACTGCAGCACGCAGAGCCACGGGTGTCCCCCCAGTGTTAGGCAACTTTGAGGAAGGACAGAAAATCAGCTGGGACGGGACAGGAGAGGAGAAGACGAGGGTTTGTTAAGCACCTTCTCTGCCAGGCCAGGCTCTTTGCACACTTCTGAGAAAAGCTTTCCTGGCCCCGCTCCCAGGGCAAGTGTCCACGCCTGCCCAGAATGGGCCTGGGGAAAGCACCCACGATGCACAAGCTACCCATTGCTAACTCAGGACCAGAGCCAACTCCACTCTACCTGGGCTCCCTGCTGAATCCCAGCCCTATGAGATCCTGCCTTGATTAGAAATTGGAATAATTCCTTCATTGTGGATTTCCTTTTGCATTCATTTTTATTTTTAAAAAATATTGCATTAAAATAATGCTTATCTTGATCACTGAGTTTTTAGCATGTGCCAGCGCCCCCTCCCCCCAGCCTGCTTCCTTGGGCATCAACTCACTTAACTCACCCGGCTCTTGGTCCCATAGTGAACAGAGCACTGACTTCAGAATCAGACACAAAACCTAACCCCGCTTTGCCCCTATACCAGCCAAGCCACAGCTCCCCCTCCTGTAGACAAGGTAGAGGTTGCCAGCCTCAGCATGGAGCCTGGCGGGCAGCAGAGGCTCGGTAAACCCCAGCTGCCTTCTCTGACTGTCTCCTCTCAGCCCTGTCCCTTGAGTGCACAGGAGGTGGCATCCAGGGGCCCACAAAGCCTGCCAAAGCTGCGCAGGGATCACTAACTTTTCAAAAATCCTTCCCAGGTCTTTCCTTGGCAAGAAGAGAAAAGAATTAGAGACTCCGTGAGAGAAGGTAAAGCTGGTTGTTGTTTGTGTTAATTGCAGACAATTAAACATTTTTTTTTAAAGTTACCCCAGGTCAGGCTTTCTTAGGGAAATGGACTTCTGGCCATACCTCTGAGGTAGAGCAGAACAGTGGGTTTCAGAGGCACTTAGGAGACAGGTGCAGATGGAACAGGCTGGGAGGACCAGTCAGAAGGCAGACAGCAAAGGGGGCAGTGTGACAATCCCAGGCATGGAGCCTGGGAGAAGTGTGACCTAGGCTGTCCACTGTGGTCCTGCTCCAGTGTGGCCCAGGACCTGCTTCATAGCATCTCTGGGAGCCTGCTAGAAATGCAGCATCTCCAGCAGCCAAGACTGCGAGTCAGAATCTGGCTCTTCACAAGCCTCCCGGGGCCATCTGTGCATGCTGCACAGGTTTGAGGGATTCTCATCTAGATCCCTATGACACCCAGCCTGCAGGATGTATTGTGCCCTGGCACCTTAATGGTGGCTCTGTTTATAGCATAGGGTCTTCTCAGAGTCATCACATTCATTCCCAAAGCACCCGGCCATTCACCGAGAAGGTCCTCTGCATGGTTCCACCAACTCCGATTCAACCCGTCCCCTCCAGGCCAATTCTCCACCTGCTGCAGGCTGGAGCTCCAGGAATTGTCCTCTGGAGCCCTGCCAGAGTCAGCAGCAAGAGGCTGTGGCTGGAGGTGGGGTGGGAAGAGAGAACCACCAGGGTCCGTGCACGCATTCTCTCTAAGAGGCTGCAGTTGATCAAGGACTCTGGTTCTCCTGACGCAACATCTGCTGGGCACTGGGCTAAGCTGGTGCTGGGTTCTATTGCCCATGCTCCCTGCAGGCTTAAGGGTGGCCCCAGCTGCCTGGCTGCTCCCTGGACCCCTCTCTTCCCCTGGTTGCTTTGTATCTTAATGGGCTTTCTCATTATTTAGGGCCATCAGGACCAGCAGGGCAGGAGACAGCTGCCTTGGAAACTATGATTTATATTCCCAGACCCCAAGGGGGGGTGCACCTTACACCTCAGGGCCACAGGGAGGCAGCAGGGCTGGTCATGAGATGGGAAAGGGGGGCTTTGGGCAAGGGGCTTCTGTAGTTTCCTTGGGAAGGGATGGGCAAGGCAGGGAGAGCAGGCATGGGGTCGGTTAGTCTGAATAATTTCCATGGACTTGGGGACATAAGGACTGTCCCTACTATTGGCACCTGGTCCTGGAGTGATGAGGCCAGGTGGATGGAGGCCAAGAGCATGAAGGCCTAATAAGAGAGGGGGCTAGGGCGGCGACGCTGGATGGGTTGCTTGGTATTAAAGAACTCACACACACCTTGTTTTAGAAGGTTGCTGAGGGGCTGGGGAGGCTAGAGGCTGAGGCAGGTTGACTCCAGGTGTCCAGAGTAAGGTGCGTGCAGCCGGCACGTGCAGGCAGGTGTTGGCGCCTGGAGTTTACGGAAGCCGGAACACGCTCAACACAACTCGCTATGTAGTTAAAGTGGTCCTCCCATGAAACCCTCTCATTTCATGCTTTCAGTGTGCCAGCTGCTTCCTGCAGGGTCCTGCCTAAATCAAAAGGCAGGCATGCCAATCCTTTGTGTCATGAGGATGCCTGGGTTTTCTTCCCCTGGGCCCTGAGCCCTTGGGTCATTGAGTAAACCTGAAACAGAACTGAGTCCCTTTGGAAGGCACCTTTGTGTGTGGGAGGGTGCATCAACAGTCACAGGTGATCACACAGCACATCCAAACAGACCCTTCAGGTCTTCACGGTTGTCCAGGGGAGAGCAGGAGCCAGCCCAGGCAAGAGGGATGGCATGACCGCAGACCAAGTCCCCTCCCCTCCCCTAAGAAAGCGGGTCATCGTCTCTCTTCGCTGCATGCCACCCAGTCCTAAACTCAGGGCTGGAGGTCAGGAGTCAAGGATGTGCTGAGCACACGGCCCAGTGCATGGAGGCTCATGATGATCTGATCTGATGATTATTAATGATCTGCACGTTTTCTACAGCAGATGAAATAATTGCATAGGAGAGCTGGAGGAAGGAAGAAAATCATAAACGCCTTTTCCTTTCAGCACTAAAACAGCAAAGCCATGGAGCTCGCTGCAATTAATTAGCACTCTGTCCTATTAGCACCTCCATCTACTCGGCTCTGAACAATGCAGGCGCAGGAAGCACTCATCAGGCAGCTCTGGCTGCAGCCACCACAACTCAAGGAGCCCAGACCTGGGCAGAGCTTGGGAGGGAGGAGCCTTCCTGGGCTCCCTTGCCGGGAGGCAGAGGGTAGGAAGGATGCCCAGTGTGGGAGGGTTGCGTAGAGATATCTGCTCCTCCACAGACCAAGGGACCGACTCTCCTGGCACTGAGCCAGTGGTAGTAACCAGGGAATCTGCACATGCTAAGAAATGCCAACTGTCAGTGAGGTCTGAGGAGGAGAGGCTGGAGGCCTGAAACATGGGAGCTTGTGCAAACCCTGGGACCTTATATTCAAAAGAACCCCACAACTGGGGTCAGAGATTGCCTTCCATTGCTAGTTTTGTCTTTGAATATGTGATTTGTGGATGAGGTCCGCGGAGAACACACAAGGGACCTGGGGCTCCCTTGTGGTGGCCCCTTCCTCTGTTTTCTCACCTATCTGCAATGATTCTCAGCTGCCCAACCCACTCCCTTCCAGAAATGGCTGCTGCCCTTCCATCCCCAGAGAGGGCCAGGTGCCCAAGGCCAGGATCACGGTCTGGGCGTTCTTCCCCCGAACTGTGCGGTGGGGCCCCAAGCACCTGTGAGGGTCTGCCCTCAAGCAGCCCCCCACAGAAGGAGGGAAATCAAACCTCTTGCCAGGTGAAGAGAGAGACTGTGGAAGGAGAGGAAGGCTTTGTTCCTGCTGGAGGTGACTCAGTGGCAGGTGGGACCTGGAAGGATCCGACTGTTCCTTGACCTGGCCCAGCTCGGTACTGCCTGGTATTAGTGTGACACGAAGGAGCCAGAGCCGGCGTCAGAGCAGGTTCAATTCCTGGCTGTGTCACTTCTATAAGTCCAGTAAAGTCTCAGAGCTCCACTTTTCTCAGCTGTAAAACTGGTGCCCTTGACAGAGAGAGGAAGAGAAAGGATCAAACGCCATAGGAAGCCGGCGAGCCCGTGGAAAGGAAAAGATCAACAGGGCGTCCCAGAGCCGCACTGCTCTGAGGGCCACCAGGCTCCGTCCCACTGGGGAGCCGAGTAGCACATCCCTCAGAAAGACAGGAAGCCAATACATGGACCCACCAACTCCTGCCCCCTGAGGGGCTCTTTCCCCTGGACTGCCATGCACACCAGCTGGCAAACTCCAGCAGCTCAGGGAAACATTCAGAACTGGAAAAGGAAACACGTGATGGTGTTCCAAATGGTACCCTGTGCACAGCAGCTGGAGTGACAATGACAGGTAAGCCAGGCGCCCAAACTGTCTGCTCCGAGGGCCCAGCAGCAGCAGGGAGCTGACCAGAGGACTGGAGGTAGGAAGTTGTGGCCCAGCAGTGACCAGTGCTGACCATCCCAGCCCTGTCCCAGCGGGAGGCTCAACAGAGTACAACACCATCACCCTCGCGTTGTCCAGGCTCTGGTGCTCGGGTTTCTCTTTGGTAAGTCATTGGGGGCTGGCAGGGCAGTCCAGTGAGCTCCACTCACCAGTGTGGGGACACCATCTTCTCTGTGGGTCTGGTTGGTTTTTGTCCAGTCTCCTGCAAGAGCAGGCCCTCCACCTGAGCCTGGACAGCAAGCCATCGCCCTGTAAAGCAGAAGGTGATGCAGGGCTCAGAGCGTGAACACAGGTGTGGGTAGGAAGGTGGGCTGAGGCAGGGCAGCTGGGCTCCCCCGCGGCTCCGTCCCCCGAACCCGCCTCCATTTAAATCACCGGAGTTTGTGATAGAGCCACACTGACGGAGCACTTGAGCCCTCAGCCCTGTTCTGAGACCTTCACAAGGGCTAAAGCTTTTCATCTTATTATAGTTAGGAGATGGACTGTCCCCCAAAAGCTATGTGTTAAGGCCTGGTCCCTGATGGTGGCACTCTGGGGAGGCAGTGGAGACTGTAAGAGGTAGCACTTGGTTGGAGGGAGATCATGGAAGTGTGCCCTGGCAGCCTTGATGTGTCCCCAGCCCCCACCTGCTCTCTCTCCCTCTCCCTCTCTCTCTCCTTCCTGGTTGTCCTGAGGTAGGCAGCTCTATCCCACCACCCACTCCTCGCTGTGATGTTCTGCCTTGCCAGTGACAAGTCCAGGTGATCCTAAGCGACAAGGCCAGGTGATCATGGGCTGAAACCTCTGAAACCATGAGCCCAAAGTATCTTTCCTCTTTGGGGGTATTTTTCTCAGGTATTTCATCACAGCAGCAAAAACCTGACTTACACAAATCTTTATGTTACCCTATAATGGGTATTGCTATTTCCCCTTTATAGATGAGGAGCCTCAACACCAGAAGATGTTGAGAACCTGCCCAAGGAGCCACAGTGGGCCCAGGGTACAGCTGGGAATCCAGAATCCCATCTGAACAAAAGATGTATGTCTCCCCTCTAAAATAGGCCCAAAGAGCCGGGCGCAGTGACGCCCACCTGTAATCCCAGCACTTTGGGAGGCTGAGACAGGAGGATCACGAGTTCAAAGTCAGCCTCAGCAACAGCAAGGCACTAAGCAACTCAGTGAGACCCTGTCTCTACATAAAACACAAAATAGGGCTGGGGATGTGGCTCAGTGATCGAGTGCCCCTGAGTTCAATCCCCAGTACCAAAAAAAAAAAAAAAAAATAGGCCCAAAGACTTCTGCTCTGAAACCAGGAAAGGCTGTGGTCTTTGGTGGAACAAACAGTGTGGAAGCTATTGAGAAAAGAAAGAAGCAGCAACTCACACACAGAACCCGGGGGGCCAGGGCCTCGTGGAGCAGGAGAGAGAGGCCTCAGCAGAACTCCAGGCCTCGGGTTCTGCTCCCTCCTCCACACCAGCTGGGGTCCCCAT
>PVHX01012516.1:0-58899 GCA_004024805.1 Geosciurus inauris
CCCAACACTTGGGTTTATCCATATGACTGATTCTGCATATTGTTGGCTTATTTCTATGTGTCACCAGCACATCACAGTTAATCCACCCTCAATTAGACCGCCCAGGACCTTGGACACTAGGGAGCTGGTTATTCTCCTTAAGGTCAAACCTGAAGAGCTTAGCCCCCCAGCCTCTTCCCCCAGAAGATCTTGCATTCAAGGTCTCACATTCACCCCATCTTTAGCAGTATAGCTAATTATTTAATTTAGATGAAAGAACATGTAAAAAGAAATGGTAGAAATTACCCCTAAAGTGAGGCTTAAGTTTTACCCATTTCAACCACACCAGCAGAAAGAACTTCATGTTTCTGCAGACATAGATAATACCTAGGACTGTCAAATCTAGAAGCTTTTTCTTACAGTGATTTTTTTTCCTTATATATCTCTGTCATACAAATCTGATGCAAGGCTTTTTACAGTGTCCTATTCTAGGAACAGGGATTTAATCACATTAATATCTTAAGAGGACTTCTTAAGAAGGTGAGTCACTTAATCTTTCTGAACCTCAGTTTCCTCATTTATGAAATAAGGATAATACGAGGCTCTAATATAATGAAGATAATTATGCAGTGATCAAGGACAGAATTATCGGCTTAAAAGCTGTGGGAAGCAGAAAGCAGAGTGGTAGCATCTCCTTTGTCAAAGCCTTGTCCTTGTCTCATTTGAAACTGGAGAGACAAGTAGAAAACGGTCCTCCTTTCCATTAAGAGGCAAGAAGAATAAAATTGAAAGGCAGATAATAGATGGCAGCAAGGCCTCCCTAACTTCCCTTTGAATTTCTTACAAAACACAAGAAACCTTCCTTCAACTCATCTTCTGCTACTTTAATGTAAGCCTTTGTTAATTTTGGCCTTCACAGTAGGATTACTGAAGAGCCTTTTACTTTTCAAATCTTTTATTATTTTTTTAGTCACCACAAAGAGCTGCTTCAACCGTCTAGCTATGTTGTCCTTCTTCCTATATTTGATCCTATTCAATTTATTGTTGAGGTCACTTCTCCTGCACTACCACCCATTGCCCAAGTTCATTGGGTGCCTGCTCTGTGCTCAGTTCTCTGCTAGCCACCGTAGTTAAGAGAGGAATAGAAGGCCCTCACCAGTTGGTTGTGATATGGCCATAATGTAAATATTATCATTTTCATTTTGCAAATGAGCAATCCAAGGCTCAAAAAGGTAAATGACTTAGCAAAGTAATCACTGGTGAGGGGGGAAGCCAAGATTTGAATCTAAGGCTTCGTGACTCTAAAGGCCCTGAGTAAGATAGGTATTATATGTAGCTTGGAAGGCAGTTTAACCCAAAGAAGAGAGCATGCTGAGGTTCACTGGTGAACTTAATACCCTAATGAGAATAGGAGGCAGGCTGCTCAAGTTCATGATGAAGCTAGAAAAGAGGAAGTTTAGGCCACACAGAGGCCTGGTCATGCTGGAATAGAGTAGAATAAATATTAACCAGACTTTTACCATCAAGAGTGATTGGATGAAAGTAAGAAATGCTCTAGCTAAAGGCGGAGGCGGGGCTGAGCAGGAATGTGTGGTAGAGGTTATATTTAAGTTTAGAGAGGAAAAAGGGGCATTTCTTCCTCTGTTTGGGCAACAAAGGATATAAAATTAGGCAGAGGGAAGATTAGGATAACTTTTTGAATACCTGTGGCATTGTCTTGATTTTCTCATGTAAGTAGGAGGAATGACTATCATCCTTTGAGGTTCAAGGCATGAAGAAATCCAGAACATCTTCTGAGATCTGGAAGTTTGAGAAAAGCTACTTGAAGCCTAATGGTAAGCAATCTGGAATAAAAGTTTTGCTGGGAAGTGGTAGTTGAAATAACCACAGAAAATGTCCTCCCAAACCAGGTCTCTGGGGTTTATCATTTCCCCCTGGTAGCACTCAGAACCTGGGGAAAAGTGGAGACAATAAAGAATGTGAGCTGACTGAGGTATTACAGTACTCAAAGACAGAGGCCTTGGGAGCTCAGCTGGGGCAGCGACAGTGTCCGAGGCCCTGAGGCTGGGCATAATGGACCTGCAGCAGCAGGCTTGCAAGTGCCCTGAAGACTAGTTGCTTATATACAGGAATAGGGTGGGGGTGGAGGATGAGACAGGTGAGAAGGTTGTGAACAAGAAACAGATCCATTTGTTGGAAGACTCAAAAATCCCCAATTGCCCAGGCCCTTAAGATGAACTCCTCTGACCTTTGTGATGTTGATAAGTGGGGAGAAGATTGTCAGGATCACCATATACAGTTGAAAAAGGAGGCAGTCTTTCCTTCTCTGTACTTTTTTTATTTTTATTATTTTTCTTGTCAGTATTTAATTGCCACCTTTATTTCCTTTGAGAATCAAGACATCTGCCTTCCTAGTTGAGAGGTACAGTGCATGGAAAAGACAAAGAAAAGATGAATACATTTTGCTCCCCCATGAATCAGTTTCTTTATCCTCCTCCTCTCTCCCCCTCCTTTTAATTATTCACCACCATCCTTTTTCTTTATTCACTTATCCTCTCATCTCAATGTTCATGTCACATTGTTATTCTTAAATCATACTCACTGGAGGGGAGAGAGCATTGTCTAAGACCTAAAATATGGAGGTTACCGATTTATAATGCACATATGTAAAACAGAGCTCGGCAGTGTTCCTCTGGCCTCTTCAATACCACTCCCGGATTCTGCACCAGAGCTGAGCACAAGGACATGAAAGTTTTCCATTAGCCTTCCAGTCTTTCTTTCTCTCTCTACCCCTCCCACGGATGAGGACCTTTGAGCACAGACCGTTCATAAATTAAAGTGTGTTGTTAATTATTCTCAGACACTAGGAGCAGTTCTTTCAAATAGAACATATATTAGACTTCAAAAAGAAGTTCTATTCCTAGCTCTTTAACACTAACTCGTCAGTGGATTTCTAAAGAAGAAACAAAAGAGATTTTAAAATAAAATATAAATATAAACATGTAGAAGAATTTCTTTATGATATAACCCAAATGTCCTTTTTTAAAATTTTTTTGCAAACTGGAGAGTGTTTATGTCACTAGAAACAACTGAAGAGTAAAACAATGAAGCATTTAGTCTGGGGTATATCAGGGTGGGTGGAGGATGAGGTCATTTCTTCCTGAAGCAGTAGCATTCCTTCCTCTCTGTGTCTCTATTATTGTCTTCTTTGTGTTCTCATTTCTTTACCCAGTCATTTGTTTATGTATTCAACATTTAGTTATTGAAAATTGTGCTAGGTGTTGACGACAAAAAGATGGATAAGACATGGTCTCTGCCTTTGAAAGTTCTCAGATGAAAAACAACCAGTAATTCAATTAATTTTTTTAAAAGCAACTGGAAAACATGAAAACTGGCTTTAGTGCAGCAATGCAGCAGGTAACCCCATGCTTCTCCCATGGAGCAGGTCTTTGCTGTCCCAGAGTCCCAAGAGGGTGGCCATTCACTACCGCGATTTGTTCCTTGTTTTCTGGGCCTTGCTCCTTCTCTGCATACTCAAAGCCAGGTATCACCTGATCATCCCACCACCACAATCAGCTTCATCTGTACGGAGCAGGTGTACGTGGCATGACCTCACAGAGATGGACTATGACCAAGAATGTCAATAAGAAACACTGTCAAGGGAAACAAATACTCACACTCCCTGGTTAGTGTAGTTCTCTCTGACAGGAGACACATGGGACTCTGAAGAAACATCAGAAGACTGTTTGAAGAATTGATTATCCATGCTCTGCTCACTGGGTGTTGGATTTATATTTACATTCCATGACCAGGTTTATCTTCCAAATATTAAGTGAGCCTTCATTTTTATACTTTCTCATACTGTTTGCATCATATGTAGACATTTTATTAAGACATAATTCTGTGATATCATTTCAGATAGGGAGACTGAGGCTCCAAGTCACCTGTCATCTGCTCCAGTATGTCCCCCCAAAATAAAAATTGTACTCTGCATGTGCCAATATAGGGACCTGGTGGGAAACCATGGGGCTGTAGATTTTTTAGAGAATAACCTTAGAAGTAATTTAAAAAATATTTTCCAGATAATTCTTATACACACCAAAGAATGAGAGGCATTGTTTTGCAAGAAAAGATGGCATAATAATATATTTTCCAAGTCTTGTTCTAGAATAATTGAGGCATGGCCACAGACAGGTATAATATGAAAATTATCCGATCACTCTCGGCTACATATTACGGGAATGTATTAATTTGATCCTGAATGTGGACTTAAAGTCTTTACCCTTATAAGAGATTGCCTCTCGCTGACTATGTCACAATGTCAGCAATTCAAAAAATAAAGGAGGGTTCAAGGGTTTTGAACTGTCAAAGTTTACTTTTTGGAGAACAAACTAGAAATTGGAATTGGGACATAACTAATATCAAAATGATAGTGAAAGACACAAATTTGGGCAAATAATGGCATACCACACAAACTATAAGGACAAATCAGATATTAAAGTGGCAGGACCTAAACTAATAGATAAGGCAAGGTAATAAACAGCCATCTCATGCAGGTAGATTATTGAGGATATGATCTGAATGTGTCAAAACTATTTTAGCAGTAAGGCTTGTGGGCTTATCTTTCCCAACACCAAAAGTATGACATGACAAAACCAAAATCTGGCATTTGTGTCACCAGATCCACTCCCCACCTTGTTCTTTGACTTTGGATTTTCGCTTTTCTGTTCATAGACATCATTTTCAGTCTTTCTTTGTGCTCCAAATTTCAAAGGCAAGTATGTCTCTGTAGCCTGTTGCTGTAGATGTCCACACAACTAATCCACTGGTAGCTTAAGCTTAGGTCTCCAATTTGTAGCATGTGATTAAGAGACCATCTCCAGTTTGTGGCAATACATTTTAATGAGAGATTGATTTCTGTGCTATGCTTGCCTCTTTTTTTAAAATGGAATCAGCAAAAATAAAAACTACATGACAGTCTTACTCTCACAATTTTTGTGGATCAGCTTTCCTAAAGAAAGACTGGGGACAATCCAATCCTCTGATCCTTTATCTCTTTTATCTTCAGGCAGTGGCAAGTGGCCTGTCATACCTAAAAGTATTCAATCTCTGAAAACCTTTTTCTCCAATTGCAGGCTTGCCGGAATGATAACTTTTCCCTTCTGAGAAGAAGAGTACTATTCAGACCAAAGGAGAATGACTGCCTTCTTGGCAAAAATCAGGGGGAAAATGCAGCAATGACAGTAATAACCCTTTGTAATGATGTATGTCAGTGTTCCCCACTTAAAGCAGCATCATTGATATTAACAAAACATGAAGGCATGGGACAGGGCTTGGAATTGTGCATATTTGCCTTGGTAGTGATTCATTGTTCTAAGAAAAAGAAGATGGCAGAGACACTTTTGAAATGTTTTTGACATAGGAAATGCATGAGGTGCATAGGCAATTTTTCTTTTAAGGGGCTCTAGCTCTGTCTTCCAACTCAGCATAGGGTTACTCACATCCAGGGTGAGAGAAGGATCATTGCTTCATTTGTTTGATTTGTCCTTCATTGGAGGAGAAGGCCAATGAGGTTGCTTCAAGAGATATAGTGATGTAAGTGCCTTGGAACACTATATGGCAGCTTGAGACAACTCCAAAGAACCTAATGTGCAACCTGTCTCAAAGTTTTTACATATGGATGCAGAGAATCAAGGTACAGGAAAAAACAAACAAAAAACACCTGACAATGTTTATACTGCAATTTAGAGGGGGAAAAGCCTTTAAATGGAATTGAAAAAAATATATAACTCAGTAGAAAGGTTTCTGTGAACCTGCAAGAGAGGGGGAAGTGCTGGGGAGGGGTATTGGCCAAATTATATTGTTATACTGTGTGCATGCACTAATATGTAACAACAAATTCCACCATATGTACATCTATAATGCATGAATAAAAAATGTGGAGGGAAAGAATCCTTCAATTATATTCTGTGATAGATCTCTCAATAAGGTATGAATCTTCCTTGGTTCTCCCTACCCTTGTCTCAGGATGCCATTTCTGCTTCTATGGTTAATTCATAATAAAAGTATGATACTCTTTGGATTCTTTTGCTACAAAATTTTATTTCATAGGAGAAACTGTGCACGGTATCATTCTTTTTAACTTAAGATGGCATTTAAAAATTATGATATTTTATAAAATGTAATAACACAAAATATGAAGAAAGAAATAGAACATTATTACCCAGAGATTATGATGCCTATACTCTCATATGTTTAGGATATAAAGATATTATAAATGCCACATAAATCATACATATATACAGATATATTTACACTTGTGTATATATTATATAACTATGTGAATATACATACAAAGGCATAAATATGTGTGCATACAAGCATACCTATAGGTTTATGTAAAAATGGATTTAGTATTATATCTAGTTTGGGAAGCTCTTTGTTTTATTTTTTGCTTTGCTTAAATTACATTTTGTATAACTCTGATTAATAAAATACACTTTAATGTCAGGATCTTATATGGCTATATAATATTCTGTAATGTGGACATCCTATAATTTATTATTCTCCTATCTATATCTATATCTATCTATCTATATATATATACGTACACATATATACAGATATATGTGTATGTTTATATATATGGAGAGAAAAAGAGAGAGAGACCCTTTCCATAGATTTATTATTTTGTAATTTTGCATTTCTCTTTTATTTTTAATGGGTATGGCAATCTAATGAAGAGTCCCCAAAGATATCCATGAATTAATCCCTGAAATCTGTGAATATCTTATATTACATGGCAAATGGGAAGTTTGCAAATGCAGTTGTTATCAAACTGAAAATTTATTATCCTGAATTATTTAGGTAGACATAATATAATCACAGGAATTCTTCAAAGCTGAGAACTTTTTCTTGCTGGGAGTAACAGGCAGATTTGGCAGCGGGGAATGTCAGAGGTGCTACAGTCGTGAGAAGGATTCTGCATGCTGTTGCTGGCCTCCAGAATCAGGGGCCCATGTACCAAGACCGGTAGAAGGGGCCCCAGCTGATAGCCAGCAATGAAAGGGGGACCTCAGGTTTTCAGCTGCAAGGAACTCTATATTCTTCCTAGAGCCTCCTGATAAGAAACAGCTCACACCTGATTTGGGCCTTATAAAAGCCAGAGCAGGGAAACCAGCTGAGGCAAACTGCTACAGAACCATGAGATAATAAATTTGTGTTATTTTAAGTCATTATGGTAACTTATCGGAGCAGTAATAGAAAACTACTGTAACATCCTAGAATATATTTGCTTATTAAGAATCATTTTATTTTTAATATTCATTTGAAAATGATTGGATTATTATTATCTTTGAAAACCCATTCTTGGAAGTTTCATTCATGAAGCTAAATTGGGTATACACAATGAATGGAATAGAAACAAATATTGCATCATTACTATTTTTTTCCAGAGCAATGCATGTTATATCCAACCACATAGTTCTTTATAGATTGCTGAGAAAGAGTTATACACTGTCCTCCTAATTTGGGTGAAGTTGTTTTTGATAGGCCTTTCGGATGAACTGCATAATACTGCAGAAGTGACATTATTGGGCCTAAAAATAAATATCATGTGAAGCCAATTAATCATTTGACTTCTAAATTATATGTTGAAAAGGATGCTAGTTTATAATGATTTTTAAATTATATTTACACACCTATTTCACTGTCACTTAGAAAGGTTCTGGCAGAATAAACTTTATAAGGAAAATAGTCTTTTTATGATCTTCATTTCAGGGATTCATGTGACTATTCCTATGAAATGATTGGAAATAAATAAATTACTCTTTTATATATATGATGAAAGTATCTAGAAGGAGGAAAATTTACTTTTTGCAACATTAGGTTAATAGAATCAGTACTTAACATATATTTTCAGAAAATACTACTCTGAATTCTCTAAGAAATCTTAATATGAGTCATTCACACATGATCTTGCTCTTAAATAACAGCTCTGACACACCTAGGAAACAAGAATAGTAATAATAAAAATAATTAAAAAACAATTTATTTTTCTTAAGAAAGATTTCTAGCCTAATATAATACAGGTATTGAATTGTAATTAGTGCCATGTTGCTATCAGACACTTTTCTCTGAAGATAACATCACTGTTATTGCTTGCACAAATAAAGTTTTTTTTAAAAGGCAAAATTTTTCTCATTAACAAAACCTAAAATTCTGACACTAAGAACTTTCCATTGGTTTTATACAAGGAAGACAGTTTGAAGAGCAAACAAATAATGAACAAAGGGAGAGGCCCCAATACTTACGCTCCTGGTTAGGAAGGAGATGGTAAGGAACTAGAGCGAGAGAAATTTGTAAAGTGTTCATAAATAAATATGTTAGGATTTTGGGCAATATATGATAATACAAAAAGAAAAAGAAAAAAAATAGATGTTTGTATCTGTTCATTTGGGGTGGCCTTCACAGGATGAATGATCTTATTATTAGTGTCTGAATGCCCAGAGGGACTCAGAGAGCCTTGTTAACTTCACTATCATAAATATACAATTGAAGTAAAATTAATATTGTTTCTTTGCCCATTCAGACTTGAGTCCTGTACCAAAGCTTCTCTCTTTTAATGAAATCAATGCCAGATCTCTACATAAAGATATGGACTCTCTTATTGGTGAGAGAAGTTACATTGACTACAAGGAGTAGCCCTCAGCTACCCCTTTAGAAGTCCAGTGATGGCATATGCCCCACCAGTCCTTCCAACTCTCAAGGCTCACACTTGGTAAGGGGCCACTAACTGTACATCTAGCCTCTTACCTCTTCCCATTATAATTACAAGAAGCATACTATTTACTATTGCCTAGCATGGATGTCACCTGGTCAGTGATTCCCTAAAGCCACTCAGCCTCTGCTAACACTCGAATTTGGTGTTATCAGAGGATACACAAAGCTTAAGTGTTGTTGGGTTATAGTCAATTTGCTCAAATTCCTGTTTTCTTTGCTGGTTCCATAATCGAAAGGATCAGATTTTCTTTTTGCACTTATGTTTTCGTATTTTTTGTTTGTTTCTTATGTCTGACAACTCCTCACTTTTCTCAAGAATCTTTTGAATTTTAGAAACTACTACAGGATACATAGGCTCCAATATAGTCTTCATCCGGCCATTATTCCCCACATCTAAGTACCTTAATTAAACCAGGGTTACCCTGCACGTACCATGTTTACTTCACTTGTATCAAGTGGAAATTATTTTTCCTTCATTCCACAGGTTTTCAGGTAAGGGCACAGGTGACTTTGTCCATTTTCAGTTTTCTGAAAGACCACTATATGTCCAGTTTAATATTTAAAAAAAAGCATAAAATGCAACTAAATCATAGTAAGTTTCTTGCTGTTTCTTTCCTTTTCCTGTCATACAACTCTTCACTGTCCTACCTCATTCACTAATTCTTTCTCCTGATTCCAAGTCTTTCTATTCAAACTAAATTCTGTTCCTACACCTAAGAATTTCAAGGTCACAATAGGGGACCCATCTGTCAAGGCATCTCAGTCCTTTGCTTTCCTCATATCTTATGTCCTCCCTTCCAACATTTTAGCAACATTATATTGAGTTGTTATTAGAAACTATCAATATTTCTTACTTGCCATTGATAGAATGGCTTTTTAAACCCATCTTCTTGTTTCCATGGAGGGTATACTTCAATCTGCTTTGTGTACTAGAGTAATCTTTAAAAAAAAAAATAGAAATATACCATTCCTTTTTTTTTGAAACCCTTTGAAAAACTTCAGGTCTGTGGTCAACATGAAAAAAGTTGAAGATGTTAATTATTGTCTTATAACAAGTAAAAGCAGAGACTAGCTGAAAATCAATCGCTTTTCTTATCCCACTGGGAGAAGTGAGGTCACAAGGCAGACTGAAATGCATATCCATAGAGACTGAGCTTGCATATCTGCAGCAAAAGCTGAAGCTTTCCATTTAACTATGATGAATATGTATAAATCTAGATTCAGTATTGAGCAAGACTGGCATAAATCTAAGTAATTGTGTAAATAAAAATATATGCCAATAATTCTATGGTTTTCACTTATTTCTTCAGCTTAGTTTTTTGTATATTCCCCAAATATTCTCTTGTCTTTACATGGTGCTCTTAGGCACTGGAAAGCCTAAGCATCAGAGCTTACCCTTGGTTTCCTAGCAAGACACCTACCTTTTAAGCTCATAACTGCACTTTTTCTTGCTGTCAAAGTTAATTAAAAATTATTCATGGCACAGCTTCTCCAAGTCTTTGTTCTGCTTCACCAGATAGGAAATCTCACTCTCAGAAAATAAAGTTCTTATGAGTTTCAGAGAAGTCCTGAAATAAAACCTTTAGATTTGATATGCATTTTTACAAACATACATTTGTCCAAAAGAGAAAAGGTCAAATTTGGAAATTTTATTCCAGGACTTCTCTGAGTATCAAAATAACATTTTTTTTGAGAGGAGTATTGCCTATATGGTAAAGCAGAACAAAGACTTCAAGAATATATTTTATATATATATTTATATACATACATGTACCCATATATATTTACATGCATAAATATATTATATATATACACACATATGTGTATTTACATGTACACATATATAAATATATATATATATAAGACTTTCTGTCTCTTTCATCAGTTTCCTTAAGCCCAAGATCTTCTACCATGAAAAACAAAAATAAAAATAAAAATAAAACAAAACACAAAAAGAACATTGTGTTTAAATTGCTCATTCATCCAACTTTCTTTATTCTGTATCAATGCTCAATTAAGTGAGATTATTTTCTCTTATTTCTTGTAGTTTTGCAACTTTCTTAGACCAATTCAATTTTCCTTTGAATGCTATGAATATATCTGGCCATGGAAAGGTAATTACAATGATTGGCTCACAATGGTTATTTTGGTAAATATGCCTGACATGTATTCCTGGCATATAATGTCATGTAATAATTCACAGTGACAATATTTCTAAATCTTACTTGCACCTTTCCAAAAACTTAGTTACTACATAGATTTTTCTAATATTTAGTTGCTTAGTGCAATCTTTGCAGGAAAAAAAATGTATGTAACTGAATACCTTCTCATAAATTTCACAATCATGCAACTTTTAAGACTTGAAAATGGAACTATTTTCCTAATTTCATTTATAGTGTTTTTAATGCTCATCACATAGTTTATTGACTAGTTGCTTATCTGGTTCCCATAACTTATAGCTTATTGTGAATAGAGATTTGCTTTTATTTATACCTTAAACTTTTAGCACTACTCTTTGAGTGGGATTTGGTAAATATTTGTTAAATGAATAGATGAATGAATGAATCAATAAGTGAACGGATTGATAGAGAAGTGAATAGAAAGAATTGGTATATTAAATATAGTTAGTGTATTGATAGGTAGGCTTAGTTTGAAAGGAAATCTAGACTTTTTTCAACTTTAGAAAGAAACTCAAGTCAACAAACATCTGGGCTTAGTAGTGCCTGGAATAGATGACTTCTATCCTTGGTTGCCTCCTATATCACTGTGAATTAAGTACTCTTCAACAGCAACTGCTTTTGTTATCTCCTTCAGTTTCCTATCTACTTACATATAAGTTGAAAAGATATGAGAAAAAAAAGGTCTCTTAAATAAAACAGACTAAAAGTGGATAAAAAGCAAGTAACAAGCTTTTTACTCTGATGTCCCTTTTTGAAAACAACTGAAATTTTGAAAACAATTATGTGCCATCACACTTTCTTCAGTGTCCAGGGTTCTCAAACTGTTTCATACATATATTTATGAAGATCCAGAAGAAAGGTCTTGGGTATATTAAGTGATGCCATGAATTAACATATCCTAAGACAAATAATAGCAAGAGGCATGAAGGTTGGTTGTCTGAAACACTTTTTGCTTCTTACTTTATATTATAGAAGTAAGGAGGGAAGATCATTGTCAAAGCAGAATTTTGCTGCAGCCCTTTGATAAGCTCTCTAATTAGAATAAGCAGAGTATCCAAGAACAAAGATTTTTGAAATTGGCTTGCAGTGAGTGCAGGTGATGAAGCAGCTGGCAGAGTTAATAACATACCTTCTATAATTGCCAAAGATCTAGTTCCAAACAGAGCAGGTAATGCCATATTGGAAAGAGATGAAGAGAAAATTAGATAGGGATGAGGGGGCAGAATACACGGGTGTGTAAAGAAATTGCATGAGTGTACAAAGCCTGTTTGAATGGGTAGGTGCACAAGTTGTCTCATATTCATGGTATGCAAAGAGAAATTTGGGGGGAGAGTGCAATGAGTGTTAGGTAGGAAGGCCGAAAACACACAGGATATTTGCAAAGTGATAACAGTTTGATGAGGGATCAGAGTTCTGGTTGCTGATGCCGAGGCTGATCTTGGCTCTGCATAGTTTGAATTGGAAGAAGCATGTTTGCAGAAACCTTGAGACTGAATCTCAGTGTATATTTGCATATTTAGGGGTAAATATATGACTAATTGTTTAGATTGGGAAAGAAAAGGATAGGAAAGCATTGGAATAGATTAATTGCTGATTATTGAAATATGCTAGGACAAAAAGAAATGGTGGGCCATCATGTTTAAATTCACTAACCAAGCAAGGCTCAGCTTCAATTGGTAAAAATCCACCATGAAGAGATTTTACCAATGTCTCTATTCTATAACTGTCATATTGCCATTACTTGGCCATTTAATTACCTGTCATTTAATATCTCATTAGATTCTGCTTAAATATTTTTTTTTCTAAATAATGCACCAATAGTCTTAGCTTTGCAGTTGGAAAGGGTATATGATTTGTTAAAGGACATAACAAAATATAAAGGTAATACTAACTAGAACATGCCCAGAATGACAACTTAGGGTATCAACATAGTCCCTATATGAAAAGAAAACCAAATATATGTGAATAGTCAGCAAACAACTGGAGTGTAGAGGAAGTAGAAAGAGAGCAAACTATTTTTTACTGTGCCCCAGAAAAAAAAATTTAGAAAGGAAAGCAAGATTTGGAGAAATCTCTTATTCTGTTTGGGTAATTCTGTTCCTGAATTAATTTCCTGTCACTGTGTTCTGCTTGTCTGCCAGGGTCCTTCATGTAAAAACTGTTTATCCAAGCATCTGTGTCTTCCCTGGATTCCTTTACCCCTTCCAATTGTACTGTCTGCCTTCTTGGGTATCCCTGAGGTCCCCTGCTACTCTTCCAGGTCAAAGTTCCAATTACCAGACAAGATGACCCCCAGAGCATGCAACTGCATCTGTTCCAGTAGTACCTGTTCACCCCAGGAGACAATACCTGTCTTTGCTCCTTTCCCATCACATCCATGGCCATGACTGGTGCGTTCATGATGGGACCATCTATGCCTAATGGCTTGTTTAATTTTTAGATGTTAGAATTTCAGCATGCTGTTCAGTAATGATTTCTTTTTTACTTAAACATTTGCTCATTTCTGGAGTTTACCCAAATGCATACAGTAAGAAAACTAAGCAGCCTCAAGATGGCAGGCATAATAATATCAGTTCTCCAATTTTTTTTATTTTGAAATTTTCTGGCCCACAGGCTGAGTTTGCTGCTAAATTAAATAATCCTTCATATTTAGAATTGTTTTAAGTGAATTGCAGTTAAGCAAGGTTCACATAGAAGAGTTTTGAATTTCTGTGACAAGCGACAGATGGCAAAGCCAAATGCAGACAGCTATGGCAGCTATAGATCTGAAACAGGAAACATTTTTCAAGAAGTGGCACATTCATCCATTTTTCCAATTTGAATGTAAAATGCAAGTTAAGAATCAGAAGTAAAGGATTCCTAAATAAATACATATATCTTACTCACCTGGATTCTCATTTGTTTTTGTTGTTGTAACTTTACCATCAATATTGTTAGCAAGAAAAAAGTGGGTTCCATCATTCAACTTCCATGTTCTACTCATGGCACCTTGGAGACATGTGTACCTTGTACACAAGGAGGGGGAGAGGATTATGCTGTGCATCCCTTGGCTCTGAGGTAATCTCACTCTGATACACTCTCTGGTCCCTATGACACAGATTGTGCTATTTCAAGATTAAGTAAAAAGTGAATCAAGTGTAAGCAATCAGATTGCCCTTGTTTCTTGGAAAATTGCTCAGTATGTGAAAATAATGCAGGTCTTTTTTTTTTTTTTTAATAGGTGGAGATTAAACCCAGGAGAGCTTAGTCCTTTTTATTTTGAGATGGGGTCTCGCTAAGTTTCTGAGGCTGCCTTGGAACTTCGGAACTACCTGACTCAAGTTCCCAAGTTGTAATCTGTAATGAGCTACCATGTTGCCCCACTAAACCCTGATTTGGCATCTTCATTGTGAGTTTAAAAATTTTTTTAAAAGGCCATAAATTGGAAGAGGCATGGGATTCCTATCTACAAATTGGTTCTTACTCTCCATAGCTGTCCTAAGAAATTGATACATTGGACATCAGAGGCTGAGACAACTTCTACTTGTCACATCCCATCTGCATCCCCTCTTAGCTGCTAGCATTAAACATTTTGTGACAAAACAAGCTGGAAAAATACGTGGCAACAATTAGTCTTTATTCTACTCCTCTCCCAGGCTTACCGCACAGTCTGAAGCACAAGGAATTTTGTTCTGTTTTATTTTGTTTTACCCCAACTAGTCATATTTTGCATTTAGTTGAGAAAACACTAATTCCTGAGCAGGAAAGCTGTTCTTGGGACTGAGTTTCTAAAAGCCATCAGGGCTAGATCTTTTAGAGTCTGGATGTTTGAGAGTATGTGGGTAGTCATCATCAGGTCAGGGTTGCTTTAAGATCTCACTAAATATTTCATCTACATCTTCCCTGTCCACCCTCATCCCCCCAAATACACATGAACATCTAAATGGTCACAAGGGCTTTGAGAGTACCTCTTAAATACATTTTGAGTCTGTTTTCTTTCCAGACTTTTTTTTCTTTGCCCTATGTGAACCATCACTATGGCCCTTATGCAAACGACCTCCTTGCAGCCAGTTTTCCTTCTTTCCATTCATCCTTTTTTCACTCTGCCTCCACAGTCAACTCCAGGTACATAAGTCATGACTTTGCCATTCTTTGTTTATGCTCTAGTACTTTCCCAAACCCACAAGATTGTATCTAGAGTCTTTAGAATGGACTACATGGCCTTATTGTTCCACTCAGTGGGTCAGTGTGGTCCTGGGTCCCAGTGTGGTCCTGCCACACCCTCTGCTGCCAAGTAAACTGGTGCCTCTGCCAACAATATTCCAGGATCCCACTCTAAGGTACTGAATTAAAATGTGGGGGCAAGGATTCACCAAATCTGCATTTTAAACAATAGTCTGAAGTGACTTTTATGTGTAGGAAAGTAAGAAATGCTACACTAGTTCTAGACTGAGAATGAACATTTGGTGACAAGAAAGCAACTGTGTCTATTCCTTTTGGATCTATTACCCATGCTTTTCCTGGAACTATTGTTTGTTTAGTAAATATTCATTTAATAAAAGAAAGCTATAAAATTGCCCTAACTCAAAATTCAGCAGGAGGGATGAATAACTTAAATGGATACAGGCATGTAGAAACCTTGTGATGTGCTGGGAATATTCTATATTGACTTGGATTATATTTCAAGTATGTGTATAAATGTGAAATTCACTTAATATTAATGCACTTCATGTACTTAAGTGTGCATGCTAAACTTCAATATGAATTAATGAATTAATCATGAATTAGATAATCTTGCCCAATATTTTCCTTCTTTTCTTTTCTATACCCCAAGTAGACTTTCTCTCCAGACTTCCTTTACAAGATTTGACCTTTACTACTTGATTCTGATCTACTTCTCTTGTTGTGAAAAAAATCATCAGAAAAATTTATTCTAACAATTTCCAAGTGTATAGTATTTTTAACTACATGCATACTGTTGTGTACACATCCCAAGAACTTCCCCCATTCTGTATGAGTGAAAATCTACACCCACTAACTAGCAGTTCCCCATTTCCTCCCCTTTCTAGCCTCTACAACCACTATTCTACTTTCAATGAGTTTGACTATATTTGATACCTCATATAAATGGAATTAAGCTGTATTTATCTTTATGTGACTGGCTTATTTCACTTAACATAATGTTTTAAAAGTTTGCTCATGTTGTTAACTGATACATTGCTTCCTTTTCTATGTTTTTATTAGTGCATTACACTTACACATAATAGTGAGGATCATTTTGACATTTTCAAAAATGCATATTACATAATCAATCCCCAATACTTGACTTTTCCTTTCCTTCCCCTCCTTCCCCCACTTCTCCTTTATCTACTTTATTGATCATCCTTCTATTTTTTAAAAATATGTGCATTATATTTATATATAGAAGTGGATTTCATTGGGATGTATTCATACACACACATAACATAACTTGGTCAAATTCATTGCTCAGTTTCCCATCCCTCCTTCCTTACCTACAATCCCTTCTTTTACTCCACTGTTCTCCCTTACATTTTCATGAAATCTTCTCTCTCTCTTGCAAATTCCT
This sequence comes from Geosciurus inauris, assembly GCA_004024805.1. Classification (NCBI taxonomy): domain Eukaryota; kingdom Metazoa; phylum Chordata; class Mammalia; order Rodentia; family Sciuridae; genus Geosciurus; species Geosciurus inauris. The sequence continues at coordinate 16,507 of PVHX01012516.1, forward strand.
TATTCCTTCATAGATTCTGCATATGAGAGAAAACATTCAATCTTTCAGTTTCTGAGTCTTACTTAATTGACCTAGAATGATGTCCCCCAGTTCCATCCTTTTACCAGAAAATAACATAATTTCATGCTTCTTTGTGGCTGAGTAGAACTCCATTGTGTGTATATACCATATTTCCTTTATCCATTCATATGTTGAGAGGCACATAGGTCTGTTTCATAACTTGACTATTGTGAATTGTGCTGCTATAAACATTATGTTGATTTTAGTTCTTTTTGGTAAATACCAAGTGAGATAGTTGGATTATCAGAGGATTCCAGTCCTAGTTTTTAAGGAATCCTCAAAATGCCTTCAAAAGTGATTTTACTAATTTGCAGTCCCACCAGCAATACATGAGTGTACCTTTCTCCTCACATTTTTACCACCAATTATGATGGTTTGTGTTCTTGAAGACTGCTATTCTAACTGGGATGAGATTAAATCTCAGTATAGTTTTGATTTCCATCTCTCTGTTTGCTAAGGATGTTGAGCATTTTTTCATCTATTTCTTGGCTATATGTATTTCTTCTTTTAAGAAATGTCTATTTAGATTGTTTGCCTATTTGTTTATTGGGTTATTTGGTGTTTTTTGAGTTCTTTGTTATTATAGATACTAATCCCCTGTTGGCAAAGTAGCTGGCAAAGATTTTATTCCATTCTGTAGGCTCTCTCTTTCATTTTTTAAGTGTTTCCTTTGCTGTGAAGAAGATTTTTAATTTGATTCCATCCCATTTATTGATTTTTGGTTTTACTTCATGAAATTTAGGAGTCTACTTGATGAATTCAGTGACTATGCTTATATTTTAGTGTTCCCTCTCTGTTTTCTTATAGCATTTTCTGGTCTGATTCCTATGTCTTTGATTTCTGTTGAGTTGATTTTTGTTCAGGGTGAATTATGGTAGCTAGTTTCATTATTCTATATATTGACATAGAACATATATCAATATATATATTGATATAGTTCTCCCAGATCTATTTCTTAAAAAGGCGATTTTTCTTCAACATACATTTTTGGCAACTTTGTCAAGGATTAGATGATTATATTTGTGTGGACTTATCTCTGTTTCTTCTAATTTATTCTACTGATCTTTATATCTATTTTTACATCAATATCATACCATTTTTTTCTTTTAAAAATATTTTATTTTTAAATTTGTACATAATAGTTGTACATATTTATGGGGTATAATGTGACATTTCAGAACTTGTTTACAGTGTGTCATGGTCAGGTCAGGGTAATTGACATATCTGTCACCTCAGACACATCATTTCTTTTTCTAGCAAGATTCTCTCTGCTAGCTATTTTAAAGCAGATGAGTGTCAACAACAGTTATCCTACTATACCATAACACAGAAGTTACTCCTCCTATCCAATCATACCCCTGTACTCATTACCTTTCTCCACTCCCACCTCAGGCTCTGGTAATCACTATTTCATTTTCTACTTTTGTGAGATTAACTTTCTTTTCTTTTCTTTTTTTTCAAAATTTAAAATGTTATTATTATTTTTTTTAGAAGATAACATTTCATTTCTCTGGTTGTAAGTGATATAGAATCACAACATACATGCAGTCATACATAAAGTTAGGGCTATGTTGACCATCATATTCCACCACTTTACTGTCCCCATGCCCCCTCCTCCCTTACACCCCTGTGAACAGAGTTCCTCCATTGTTCCCATGTCCTTCCCCACATTATGGATCAGCATCCACTTGTCAATGAGTACATTCGGTGTTTGGTTTTCTGAGATTGGCTTACTTCACTTAGCATGATATTCTCCAACTCCATCCACTTACCTGCAAATGCCATAATTTTATTCTCTTTTACTGCTGAGTAATACTCCATTGTGTATATATACCACAGCTTCTTTATCTATTCATCTATCGAAGGGCATCTAGATTGGTTTCACAATTTAACTATTGTGAATTGAGCTGCTATAAACATTCAAGTGGCTTGTCGCTGTAGTATATACCATTTTTGTTACTACTTCTGTAGTATAATTTCAGATAGGATGCTGTGATACCTTCAATCTTGCTCTTGTTCTTCAGGATTTCTTTGTCTATTCTTGGTCTTATATTGTTCCACATGAATTTTAGGATTGTATTTTCTAGTTCTGTGAAAAATGTCACTGGTGTTTTGCTGGGGATGGCATTGAATCTGTAGATTGCTTTTTGATGATATTGATTCTGCTAATTCATAAACATTACAGGTTTTTTCATCTTCTAAAGTCTTATTCAATTACTTTCTTCAGTGTTTTGTAATTTTCATTGTAGAGTTCTTTCACCTTATTCATTAGATTTATTCCTATTTTATTCATTTACTTTGAGGCTATTGTGAATGGAGTGGCTTCCTTGATTAATTTCTCAGTAGATATGCTATTGAACTATAAAAAAATCTATTGGATTTTGTATATTGACATTTCATCCTGCAACTTTGCTGAATTTGTTTTCCAGATCCAGAAGTTTTCTGATGGAGCTTTGTGTATGTATGTGTGTGTGTGTGTTGAGGGGGGTCTTTGAAGTATAGAATCATGTCATCAGCAAATAGAGATAATTTAACTTATTTTATTTATTTTCTTATTTGTATCCCTTTAATTTTCTTCTATCACCTAATTGCCCTGTCTAGAGTTTCAGGAACTATATTGAGTAAGAGTGATGAATGTGGACATATTTGTCTTGTTCCTGATGTTAGAGGAAATGCTTTCAGGTTTTCTCTGTTCAGTATGATGTTGACTTTGGGTCTGTCATACATAGCCTTCATGACATTGAGGATATACTTCTATCTCTAGTTTCTTAAGTTTACTTTTTAATATGAATTGGTGCTGAATTTTGTTGAAGACTTTTTCTTCATCTGTTGAGATAAATATGTGATTTTTGTTCTTGGTTCTATTTATGTTATGAATTACATTTAGTAATTTATGTATATTAAACCAATCTTGTATATCTGGAATGAATCCAGCTTTTCGTGGTGTACCTTCTTACTGTATTTTTGAATGTGGTTTGCTAACATTTTATTAAGGATTTTTACATCTATGTCAATCAGGGATATTGGTCTGTAGTTTCTTTCTTCATGTGTATTTATCTTCATTGGTATCTTACTTGGTATTAGTGGTATACAGGTTTTGTAGAATAAGTTTGGGAGTGTTCCCTCCCTTTCTAATCCATAGAATAATTTGAAAGGGATTAGTGTTAGTTCTTCTTTGAAGGTCATGTAGAACTCTGCTAAGAATTTCTCTGGCCCTGGTCTTTTTTTGTTGAAAGGCTTTTGATTAGGGCTTCAATCTCATTGCTTGATATTTGACTGTTTAGGTTTTTTAATCCTATTGGTTCAATTGGGTACATCATAGGTGGGGAGAAATTTATCAATGTCTTCTATATTTTCCAATTTGTTGGAATATAGGTTTTCAAAATAGTTCTTACCATTACTCAGGATTGCAGAAATGTCTGTAGTAATATCTCTTTTTCATCTCTAATTTGGTTGTTTTAGATCTTCTTTCTCTTTATTTTAGTTTAGGTAAGATTTTATCAATCTTATTTATATTTATAAAGAATTCTTTTGCACTAATCCTTTGTATTTTTAAAATTTGTTTATTTATTTAATTTTGGCACTGATCTTAATTACTTCCTGTCTTCCATTGGTTTTAGAATTAGTTTTATAGGGCATTGAGATATAGTATTAGATTGTCCACTTGGAATTCTTCCTCCTCTTTCTTTCTTAGGCACTTAATGCTACAGTCTTTCCTCTTTGAACCTCCATCATAGTGTCCCAGAAATTTTGGTATGTTGGAGCACTGTTCTCAGTTGATTCTAAAATTTTTTAAAATTTCTCTTCTCACTTTTTCTGTGATTCATTTGTTCTTCAAAAGAATATTGTTAAATCTCCTTGAGTTTATGTGGTTTCCATAAATTCTTTTGCAGTTGATTTCTAATTTCTTTCCATTATGAATTGATAAAATGCATAGGATAATATTGCCCCTTTTTTTGGATTTGGTAAGACTTGCTTTGTGATCAAAATATACCTAAAACATTGTTTACTTTAGAAAAGGTTTGATGAGCTACTGAAATGAAAGTGTATTCAGCTGTTGTTGGATGAAATATGCCATATATGTCCCCTAGGTCCATTTGATTTATAGTTTTATCTAGGTAAGATATCTGATGCCTGGGTGACCAGTTTATTGATGAGAGGGGTATGTTGCAATCACCCAATTTTATTATAGTTGTAGAGTCTATCTGGGGAAATTAATGTCAAGAAATGTTTGTTTTATGTAATCAGGTGCATCAGTATTTTGTGCATAAATATTTCCTTTCATTATCTTATTGAATTGTTTACTTATCAGTATGTAGGATTCCTTTTTGTCTCTACTGATTCATTTTTGCTTGAAATCTGCTTTGTTAGATATGAGAATATCTACTTCTGATTGTTTTCAGACTCCATATGCCTGGGATTATTTTTCTATCCATTTACATTCCACTTTGAATATCTTTGCTTATAAGACAAGTCTCTTGCAAACAGCATATAATTGAGTCTTGTTTGTTAATTCATTCTGCCAACCTATGTCTTTTAAAGAAAGAATTGAGATTATTTATGTTCACATTTTGGGGGGAGAGATATTTATTAATTGCAGCCACTTGGTTTTTTTCATATATTTAATTCATTCTTAATTTTCTTTTACCTTATTGCTCTTCTGGACAAGATTATCAGTTTGAGAGTTTTGATTTGAGTTCTTCTGTGTGCAGTATTTGTTTTAGTACCTTTATATAGTGCTGGTTTAGTGGCCATGAATCCTTTTAATTTGTCCTTATCATGGGAAGTTTTTATTATTTCTACAATGTGAATGATATATTTGCAGGGTATAGCAATATTGGTTGGCAATTATTTTCTTTTAGATGCTAGATTATTTCATTCCAAGCTATCCTGAATTTTAGAGTCCCTGGTTGAGAAGTCAGAAGTGAATCTCACTGGTTTACATTTAAATGTGCCTGATGTTTACTCTGCAACTTTTAATATCCTCTTCTTATTCTTTATATTAGGTATTTTAATTTTGATGGTTTTTTTGTACAATTTTTTTTATTTTGTCTCTTTAGAATTCTATATAACTCTTTTGTATGATGTCTATCTCATTCCCAAGGTTTGGAAAATTTTTCTGCTAATACTTTATTGAAAAGGTTATTAATGCCATTAGCCTGTATCTCTATGCTGTCTTCTGCCCTAATGACAATTAAGTTTGCTCTCTTAATGTTCTCCAAGAGTTTCGTACATTCAGATCATGATCTTTTTTTCTTTACTTTTTAGTATGTGTTCTGTATACTGAGTGTTCATATACCTTGTCTTTGAGGCCTGAAGTTCTGTTTTCCACCTAATCTAATCTATTGGCTACACTTTCAAGGGGAAATTTTATTTTAGTATTGTTTCTTTCATTTCTGGGGATTCTGGTTGTTTTCTTGCAGAATCTCTCTTTATTCAAATGGTCTTTCACTTCATGTATTTGTTCTCTTAATGCATTCCTTAGATCTTTTTTTTTTAACTCATTAATCATTTTAATAATCAATTTTGCTGGGCAAGGTGATGCATGCCTGTAATCTGAGTGGTTTGGGAGGCTGAGGCAGGAGAATCCCAAGTTCAAAGCCAGCCTCAGCAAAAGCAAGGCACTAAACAACTCAGTGAGACCCTATCTCTAAATAAAATACAAAATAGTGCTGGGAATGTGGCTCAGTGATCAAGTGCTCCTGTTCAATCTCCAGTAACCCCCCAAAATAATCAATTTCATAACCTTTTTTGAGAATTTCATCTTCATTAGTTTTTGTGTGTTCCTTTGTAAGAGGATTGTATGTTTGGTATGTGGAGAGACTTGTTTGTTTTCTCATGTTTTCAGAGGTCTTAAACCTGTGCATCTGTTGAAATGGTTTCTGCTTCACTTTGTGCATGTGTTTGAGAATATCCTTTGGTGTGTAGTTTATCTCTTTCATAATAAGCCCTGTGTTGTTGGTATCTTTTAGCTTCAACACAGAGACTCAGTGTAATACAAACGTTAGTTTCAAGTACCAATGTCTCTCAGACAGTGCAGAACTGCTGGTCTAATTCACTTTTCTACAGCTGCTGCAACACTGGGTTTCTTTGATATGTTGTTTTGGAATTTTTCTCTGATATGGTTATTCCAGTAAACGTCCATGTGTGGCACCTGAAGTCCCCCTTCAGCCATTTCTATTTGGGGCCTGGTCATTGGTTTGGAGTTTTTCTCTTTCATATTCTAGGTATCCAAAGTAATGTTGAAACTTGAGTGTGATCACAGTTTGTGTGTAAAGTAAGTGCTAGTAGTGAGCTGTCATTTGACTGAGCTGTGGGTGTAGCTCACCAGCAGATTTTCTGCCCATGAATTTTTAGTATTCCAGTCACTTCCAAGTCCTTCTCAGAAAAAGGAGAAATGAGCAACAGTGACAATAGTGACCAACATACAGCATTTAAATGAATGTCCAGTGCCTACTGTGACATCAGTAATACTAATTACTGCAAAAAGAAGAATGATAGGGTCAACATTTAAAATAAACAGCGATGTACTATATCTAGCATTGAATTATACTACAGATTACAACTAAACACTCCACAGTATGAATATTTGCAATGGTGGGGGAAGAAATTATGTAAATTAATTCTAAAAGCGAGTAGAATTATAGTTCATTAAAAGAAAGGAGAATGAGTAGAAAGGCAAAAGAAAATTTCAAATATTTAAAAAGTGGATAGAGGGAAAGCAGAAAAGATTTAGTAAGTGGTTTCTGTAAAGAATGTAGAAAGAGAATACAAGAGAATTGGCTATTGGAGGGAAAAGAAAGGTGAGGAAAAATAATAACAACAGCAACAACAACAAAAAATATAAGAACAACACAAAAATCCAACCAAAACAAATAAAGAAAACTCCTAACACCACCTAAAGGAGGTGAAATAACAAATAGGTAAAGGAAAAAATTCATAAAAAATAAAGAGAAAGATAGTGTGTGTGTGTGTATGTTTGTGTGTGTGTATAGAGAGAGACAGGCAGAAAGAGAGGGAGGGAAATGCACAAACTAATCAACACAATAAGAATGCACAAGCACGACAGAAAAAGGAAAAAAATATTCTTAACAAAAAATTAAGGGATTGGCTCTATTGAGGTGTATAAAACTTTGACAAGGATAGATGTTTACTGCCTATGACATAATGCCCTTCTTTCAAGTTTTTCTTGGGTTGTACCCCTTAGTGAGACTGAGGGCTGAGATTGTTAAACCGATCAACTTTGAGTTGTTCACTTACTTCCATCTGGATTGGTTTAGAACTGAAGCTGGTTTCATAGCTTCAGGCTTTCTTCTTATCAGTATAAGGTAGGACAGAATGGGAAATAGTGACAGTTGGAGTTTTGTCCAGGCAAACTAAATAGATGCACTACCAGTGTGGGCTGATACAGTTTTAAATGTAAAGTCCTAGCAACTAATATTTAGCTCCCACTGACCTTTGGAATTTTGTCAAGTAGTAACTGCTCTAGAGAGAATAACTTTACCCACCCTATTGCCAGGCATATGCAGATCTGTTCTGGGTGTCTGGATCTCAGGAACTTCCCGAGAACTGTACCCCTAGGGCAGAGCAACTAAACCTCCACAGGTCTTGCCAACTCCATTACCCAAGAATGTGATATTCCCAGGATCAGATTCTAATTGCAAATGTGCCCAACTGCCCAGCTTCTGGGTTATCCCTGCTGATTCCATGAGCTGCCAGTCCCAAAGGGAAAGAGAGCTGCAGTCTGCTCAGTATCCCCAGCCTGAATCCCCCTGGGTGCAATCCTTTTTGTTCCCACCTCAGTCATGACTTTCCATTTGCCCTCTAAACTTCATGGAAGGCATTTGCTGGGACAGTCTGATCATGCTTGTTATGATCCCCTAAGCTCTTATAGCAAAAAGTCACCATGTGGGCTGCTTCAAGATGACTCAATATATCAGATCTTGGCTCACCAACCAGGAAGCACAGAGGGTTTTTCAAACCCTAGGTCACCATGCAGCCTCTCAGTCAATTAAGAGAAGAACTTGTTCTGTAGGTTCTTCCATGCCAGTTGTTTTCATGGTTTTTCTCTCCATTTCTGCCTGTGTCATTCCTTCTTCTGTGTTGAACTGACACTGCACACACCATGGCTAAGACTCAGTGGTATTCTTTTCCATCCTATGTTCAAAACACTCATATATCTGCATCTCTATGATTCTGATACTGAATTTTGGTGAATTCCCTCTGTCACTTACTTGAGATTTTCAAGGCTTACACTACTCAATATATATATATATATATATATACACACACACTATTAAGAGTTAAAGTTGTTGAAAATTTCAACTTCATGTACGTCTTAAAATATATGTAGAGAGTGAGACACCATTAAAGACCCTAGAATTCCATGTAATTTTACATATTAAAGAAGAAAACACAAGCCAAAAACAAACAGTGAGAGTATCTTGACCTTAGTTTCATTTCAGATTGTCTCATTTAAGCACTACTGAATTTTCTCTAAATGAGCTGCAAGGCTTTGGTTCTGTGATCCAGGGAAAGTTTAATAATAATAAGAACAACAGCAATCACTAATCCTGATTTTATATTATATGCCAGTCCCTACTCTTCTTCTTAATCATCATAAATATCATGGGCCATTAGTATTACCATCACATAGGTCAGGCAGGTGAGACAAGGAGAATGTAAGTAATTTTCTCACCATCATACACAAGATGGTTGCAGGGATGGAATTTGTCTCTATTTAGTCCCCTCCAGGTAAAGCAGATTTAAGGTTGGTAATTGCAGGGACCATGAATAAAAGACTGGAGAAAATAAAATGGGGATGGATAAAAAGTCAATTCTTGAGCCTGTTTTTGAAAATACCACAGTGAATTCCACCATCATGTATGTACATCTACAAGAATGGGGTCCCAATTAGAATTAAGATATACACCATGCTTGTATAATTATATCAGAATGGATTCTACTGTAATGTATAACTAAAAACAACCAACAATAATAACTTAAAAAAGATCACTGCTATGTAAGGGGTCAATCCCTTCTAAAAGAAGAGGAACAATCAAATGATTCTCAAATTTACCCATCAAAGATGAACAGAGGTGGTCATTTACCCATTGACATTCAGTTTTTTCATTAAGTATTACCTCTAGGGCATTATCACCACTGCTAACACGCACACATACACACATACATACACACATATACATACACACACACTCTCTTGCCCTCTTTCCCTTCTGGGCCCTTCAGAACTATATGTGCCTCTTGCTGGTGAGCTCTAGTTGTAACCCTATTATAACCCTACACTTTAGCATTGGAGAATCCTTAGGTTGGGGGGAAGAATGTACAGGAACAAGTCAAAGCCCATTGCATTTTGGTTTTTGTTTGTTTGTTTTGGTACTAGGAATTGAACCTTGGCCCTGGTGTAGGCTAGACAATTGCTCTAACACTGAACTACACCCCTAGACCCTTTCATTTTATTTTGAGACAAGGTCATGATAAGTTGCTGAAGCTGTCCTTGAACTTATGATCTTCTTGCCTTAGCCTCCCATGTAGCTGGCATTATAGGTGTGTGTCACTGTATCCAGCCAGAATTATTATTATTTTTAAAATTTAAAAAATCATTTTGGAATCAAAGATGAAGTTGAGGGTGTGAGACCAAACATAAGACACATCACATCTTGTATTACTAAAAACTGCTTGTTTCTTATAGGAAGACCTAAATTCTCACTTCATTAAGATAGTGGGTAAATGAAATTTTGTAAAAAGGTTTAATATCCAGTCTTTAGTGGAACAAGAAGCCTGCTTGGTCCTTCACTGATATTTAACTTTTATTTCACATGAGCAATGCTATACACACAGCCACTGTAGGACCCACAATTGGTACTGGACAAGTCATTGGACAGTAAGCAAAGATGGGTGCAATGTCCTGGAGGAAATACTACCAGTGCAGAGTAAGTCAAGTCCAGTTGGAAAAGTTCGTTATGGTTTTGGCTAGAAGAATAGTTATGTCATAAGATATAAAGTGGGCGCAAGAAGTATCTGATACAGGATTCACAGACTTTCTGACTCCACAATCCAGACACTAGATTATTATATATAAAATCTCTAATGAACCAAGACAAATATTCAGCTCCCAGAAGTCTTGGGTTCCCAAATCTCTTCATTAGTTTGGGTGAATTTAAAACCATAATATTTATAACATCAAAGAATGTGTGATAGATTAACAAGGCTTTGTAGACAGAAATCCAGGATATTTTCCAAGAATCTTTCCTTACGCTTCTATGTGGTGAAAGTCAGTGTAAAGCAAGTTTAAAACTAACTGATAATTAGCACACAGTAAGGGTCATACAAATATACTGACACAAAACCCATGCTTTCTAAGGCTTTTATGAGAACATAATTCTTTCAAAACCTTTCACAGCTAGAGTTAGTTTATAAGCATTATTCCCTTAGGCTTTGAGACATGGCCTATGGACCTGAAGAATAATGTGGCAGAACTAATGTTTGTGTTTTGGCAAGACTTTATTTATTTATTTTTTAAAAATGCTAAAAGCGAATCACCCCTTTCAAGCTCAGAGGGATGTAATTAATGAGTGCAGAGAAGATGGAAAAAACTTCCCCAGCATTGGAAACAAGTAATTTCAATATAGAGAAAAGCAAGCTCTTAAATAGCAGGAAAATGCCAGAACTACACTAAAACCAAGGCCTCCATATCTCACTTTGGCTTTGTTCTGATGGTCTGAGGATTTAGTACCAAAACACAAGCCTGTGCCTCTAACTCAATCCATAAAGTTATGTGTTCCCTTGACTTTTGAAGTTTTAGCATATTCATTGGCAATGTGGGAAATAATTAAGATATCCCTTCCCGCTTCCTGAGGCTGCTGTAAGAGTTAAAGTCTCTGATGTTTATAAAACCCTGCGTAAATGTTTGCTGTTGTGGTTGCGGTGGTTATTAGATCAAGCCCTAGATTAACTGTGGTTTGACTTCTTGGCTTCATGGTCATTGTGTTCCTCTTCCTCTATAATTTTCCTGTCCAGCTGACTTCCAGCTTACCAGGGTTATGCCCTCTATGCCCAGCACACTCTCATTATTACTTGCTTTGCTACACAGCTGCCTTTTATAAATGGAACTGATGAACAAATTCAGGCTAAGATGCAATAACCAATCCTGATTTTTCAATGTTAATCTCCCTCCTTGAAGAATTTAGCCACAAAACTTTGAAGGTCAGAACCAAAGGAACTGTATAAAAATCAAGTAATTCCCTTTTTTGTAATAAATGAGAAAAATCTAAGTCCAGAGTTCAAGGGACTTACATAAGGTCATAGAACTAGGAGTAGAAAAGGCATAATTTCAAACTAATTTTTCCTACTCACTCTCAAAACACTGATTGAACAAATTTTTACCTGAAGCAAAGGGGCATTTGGGGAGGATGGCCTGGGATTAATATTTTCAAAGTTGCCTTTCTTTTAAAAGCCCAGAACTTTCAGCAGTATACAGAAGGCAAAGCTTCAAACTGCAAAATCCATAAGAATTTTGACTAAATCCTCCAAGAGAGGGTTTTTCAAGGTGGCATTCTTGACATTTTGAGTTGAATACTTATTTGTTGAGAGGAGCTCTCCTATGAATTTGGTAATGTTTATCAGCATACCTGGCTTCTGCTCACTACATGAAATGGCACTTTCCCCAGTCTGGGCAACCAGAAACATCTGTAGAGATTGCCAAGTATCTTCTGCAGACTTACTTGTCAGTCAAGTGACCTAGATAAGCAGAGTTGGTATCTAAAATACAAGGAAATCTAGAATACATGGCAGAGGGAAGTGAGGTTATAATTTATGGTCTAAGGATCAACTGTGGCAGAGGAACAATAATTTGTCCTGTTAATTCTATTACCTCTCATAAACTGTACAGAAATGGTCACCAACCCAAATCCAGAGAAGAGACTTTCACTATATGAAGTGAGCCTAATGTAATATGCAAGTGAATCTGAATGGTGCCAGGGTGAATCACAGATGGGAGTGCGCTCGGCTGGTACCTTCTTGAATTTTCTTTATTGGGTGGTAGACATTCCCTCACCAGTTATGGTTTACTAGTAACAATTCTGTGCTACCAGAAAATTGCTCTCAGCTAAATGTAAGCCACCCTGCCTAGTAGAGAAAAGTGTCATTCTACCCTCCTTGGGGCAGACATTGGCCAAAATCTGAGTGAGACAAATACAAAAATCTTGCTCAAGGTTAAAGTTACGATTTGGATAAAATGTTCCCTGAAGTCTCATGTGTTAAGAGGTGGAGCTTTTAAGGAAGCAATTGGATTTTGTGGGTTCTGACCCCATCAATGGATTAATCTATGATGGCTGAAAAGAGGGACCTCAGCAATGGGGCTAGCTATGAATCCTTTGAAAATAAATCTATCTTCCTTTAAGTGACTCTTGTCAGGAATTTGGTCACAGTGACAAAAAGTTCACTAACACAGTGATGCTAATTCTATAGTATTTTCCCATGCCAGAACATTTTTGTGGGATCGAATTGGAGCAAGTCTTAACTGAGATGACAGTCTTGCCTAGCCTTTCCCCCTATTCTACCTTAATTTTTTTTTACTCTTTTCCCTTGAGAGCACTCTCCAAAAACAGTGATAGAACAAATACACCCATTTTGGGTGATGTTTCTAGGGAAACTGGCACTGAAATAATATTAGGCATCAAAAACTGAGTTGAGAATTTTGCCCTCTTTTTCCATTCTTTGAAAACATTTGCAAATATTGCTACCTTGTAAATATTTGAAAGAATTCACTGTTCAGAACTTTTAGGCCCAGAGGTTAGAATTTAATTATGGATACAATTTTTTATGTGTTTATATATAAAATCCTATACATATTTCTATTTCTTAATTTTTTTGTAAGCTTGACAATTTTATTTGTAAATATTTGTTCCCATTTCAGGTAAATTTTCATCTACTTACAGTTATTCAGAAATTCACCTTATATTCTTTCTTGTGTAGAGCATATTTGTGTTAACCTTTTTCATTATTTAAATTCACTGTGCATTTCTGTGTTGCTACGGTTACATAAAATTCAATAATCACTTTAAAGAAGAAACAATAGAATTTCCTTGATCTGTTTATTTTCTTTAACTTTGGCTATTCTTGTTTTAAATCCTTGAGATGGATATTTAACTTATTAATTTTCATTCTTTCCTTTTTTCTAATACATGTCTTTTCTTAGACTGATACGTTCTTTTAAAGTAAGTTTGTTAATTTTGAACATTGAAGAAATTACTAGTCATACTATTTATATCTGGCTTAATTCCATTGTGATCAGGTAAAATAAGCTATATTGCTCCAGTGTTTTAACTTTATTTTATTTTATTATATTTGTTAACTTATGGCCAAGTACACTTTGAAATAATGTACATTCTATAGTTGATTAGTATTTCAGGTCAAACTGCAGTTCTTTAAACAAATTTGCTATGTATTATCAGAACTTCTTCTCTTCTAATCCTTTGTCTGCTCAGACAGTTATTCACAGTCATCATGGACTTGTGTATTTATTCTTTCAGTTTGGTGGGTTTGACATTGTATGTGTTGAATCTATATTTCAAGTTTATCTACATTTATAGTTTTAAATATTCTTATTTAGTTGATTTTTACCCTTAATTTTACCTTTAATTCAATTTAATCTACTGAATACTTTTATACTTTATGGTTGTTTTACCTTGAATGATATGTGCACATTATACAATTAAACAAAGGGAATAGAGTGAAAAAGAGAAAAAAAAAAACTTTTTTACAGAAGAATGTTGAGTAATAAATTCAGAGGTAATAACAGAAATAGAAAAACAGCTATTTTGTTAACACACATTGATATTGAGAATAAAGGCAAGAAATGCCAATGGTTTATAAAACCATTGGTTGGAATATTATTCGGGAACCATATATTTACAGTTTCTGTTACCCTCAAATTATTATTAATTGTGAAGTGGGCAGGTACTCCCACAGTGTAGAAATCTGGTGGGCAACACCTGAGCCAAATGACCAAAATCAGAATCACTGATAAGGAGAAAAAATTCATATCTTGTCCCTATTTATGTGATATACTAGGTGTAACCTAACATCATCCATGTAGTATTTCTCACAAAGATTTTTCGACCTAATTTAATTATGAGAAGTTATCAACCAAATCAGAATTGTGAGGCAGTCTCCAAAAGGCTGGGCAATTGTTCTAGATTAAAGAGACTAAACATAGGTGGCAGCTCCTTCTAATTCTGGCTGGAATTTGTGAACTATAAATTTACTTTCAAGTGTTGATTTTTCTGTTTCCACAATTTTTTTTTTTTTTTTTTTTTGGTACTGGAGATTGAACTCAGGGGCACTCAAGCACTGAGCCACATTCCCAACCCTATTTTGTGTTTTATGTAGAGACAGGGTCTCACTGAGTTGCTTAGCACCTCGCTGTTGCTGAGGCTGGCTTTGGATTCGCGATTCTCCTGTCTCAGCCTCCCTAAGTGCTGGGATTACAGGCTTGTGTCACCGCAATGGCTTCCACAATTTTTAATATGGAGTAAAATGAAGTTGTGCCTCGAGGGGTCTGCTCCACAAGTTGGGGTCCTGAGAAACAAAAAGGGATCTTCGGGGAAGACGAAGTGGGGTCTCACAGGACGAGGTTAGGGGTGATGGTCCACGGAGTCACTCCACCCAGACTTCCGGAGGTAGGTAAGACTGCTCTGCTGGAGCGAGATGCAGAACCCCTTTAATCCAGGAATTACAGAAACTTATATATTGTCCTTGGACCAGTCATGGCCCTGAGATTACAACCAACAAGGCACGCTTTGCTGGCCATGTGGTTTATCAGCATAGAATGGGAAAAGAGGGAAGGGGGAAGTTGAAGGTATGGGGAGCGATCCTACAGTAAAAGAAATGGAGTAAGTGCACATGAATACGGAAAAATTTTAAAACACATGGTTATTATATGTAAAGTGTTATATTGTGTTATTCTTTCAAATTTTTGGAAGGTTTGACATATTATCAAAATTAAGAATGGGTGGGAAAAATTAAATTTTAGAAACTGATAACAACTCAAGTATCTGTTAATAATTGAGTGAATAAACAAATTGTGGCATGTCAATGTTTTAATGTATAGCAATAAAAATAAATTGCAAGCCTAAGCATCAACTTGGATGAATCATATGAACATGAAAAAAAGTCACAAAACAATGCACACAGAATTAGTCCACTAATATGTAATTCAAGAACAAGTAAGCTACATAATATATTTTTACATTATAAAACTAAAAAAGAAAAGACTGTCAATGCCAAGGGGATGGAATGCAAAGCAATCCTGCAGAATCCCAGGAATGATCTATGGTATAGGTAATATTCTAGTGCTTAAACCAAGTGGTGAGTGCATAAGTGGTCATACAACTTTTATTTAATTATTAGTTTTATATACCTTTTTATATGTAGGATATATTTCACAATAACTTAATGAAATTCAGGAATTTCATAGCATTCTGAAGAATGTAACCATTTACATAAAAGATGTAACTTGGATTTTATTTATCAAAAATCTTTTTTTAAATTTTTTTAAAGATTATTCACTTTCTTCACTTTTCCTGGTCCCTAACAGTGACAGTTATTTGGATGGAGTCTGTCTAGGACAGGGAGAAGAATGAAACAGGGTCTAGGAACCACCTTTGTTCCAAATAAACTCTTAGTGACAATGTCCACTCTGGATAAATATTCCATTGAAATGACTGTTTCTCCTACCCATGCACTTACAAACATTTCTTCCCTGTCCCACCAAATGCAACACTGATTTATTTAGCAGCTTTTGTATGATCTGTGTATGACCCTTAGGAAAAAAATGTAATTTGATTCACATCCAACTGTCCTTGAGTTGAAAATGTCACAAAAACTCTTCTTACTTTTTATTGATTAACATTTTCTCCACTTATTCACTGTAGAAAAGATTAGTTAATCTGAGAACTATCCTAAATTTTGCATGAAGGAAATATTACGGAAAATTTTTCTTTTGGTAATATGTATTTAGACTAGAAAATTTAAAATAACGTAATATTAATAAAGTTAAATCATTTCTTATTAATGTATACAGGTTTTAATATGCAATTGAAAAGATCTGGGGTAGATTAAATATTGGAATTAGTTTGAATCTTTAAGATATTCTCTATAATTAAAGGATGT
The DNA here is from genome assembly GCA_004024805.1 of Geosciurus inauris. Taxonomy (NCBI): domain Eukaryota; kingdom Metazoa; phylum Chordata; class Mammalia; order Rodentia; family Sciuridae; genus Geosciurus; species Geosciurus inauris. The sequence goes on from PVHX01012516.1 coordinate 32,761, forward strand.
TTCTTTCCCTTATCTAAGGAAGGACTTCAGTTTCCTTTCAAATTTGGGGAAAAACGTCTGGGGGTGATAATAAACTTAGATAGTTTCAGTGCTAGCAAATTCTACCAGAGCTGAATTTAAGAGTACTTTCGAGAGAGGTATATTGATTCTTCAGAACACAAAGACCTGCCCTAACCAGCAGTTCTCAGCTCCAGTATCAGTACCGCAGTTTCTAAGAAAGAACTCACTAGCACACATTTTCCTGCATTGACATACTTACACATGGTTCCACCATACCTGTAATGAAAAGGCTTCTTTCAGTTTAATCAAGAATGCTTATCTTATACTTTTAAAAGCATATCACACATGAAAGAATAATCATTAAGCCTTTTATTTTTCTGAAGTCTTCAGACAGTTGTGGGGAAAGGCAATATGCACACTCTGTAAATGTCAAATCTCTTTACAGAAATGCGAAGGAGGTATTGCAGGCTGTCATCTGTTCTTCATGCTGCCTACTGACCCTCATTGGGAGCTACCAATTCCCAAAGATTCTGTGCCCACTAAAATAAATAGCTCTCTCAAGCACAAAGTAAAATGTTAGACAACATACAGCAGAACAGCACCCACTTTAATTATACTATGCAATGTGTTTTATAAAGAAGTCAGAATCTGAAGGGTTAGACATTGAAGGACAGTTCCAGCTGGCAAAGAAGGAGAATGCTTCAAATCAACTGTGGCAAAGGACATAAAAAGACTGGGGGCGGGGGAGTGGCTGTGTTTCAGGCATGTGATGATAGAAAAAGGATGATGCAAATTTTAGAATGGTAAAGAACAAACATATGTGAATGTTAAAAATAAAAGTCATATTGCCTTGAGTCCAGGTATATTTAAGTGACTTTGAGAATGGGCCTCAAAATAGTGATATGGCAAAAGTATTTTCATCAGCATCAGATTTATCATCTGAATTGTCCTATAGGGAAGTGGCCTTAGACCAAAAGTTTCCTCTATGTTTCCCCAGCTTTATTATCAATAATATTCTATTTCACTAACAAAAGGTCCTACTTCTCATGAAAGCAAGCAGATATGGTTACTTGAATTGTAGCTAGAACTATTCATTAAGATAATGTGGCATAATGAACGGAGTAGTTGTAATCTCACCAAGGCCCAATCATATCCATGATGATAACTGGATATATACACATTAGGCAAGGTATCTAAGTTCAATAAATTCCATTCTTCTTGTCTCAATAGACTCAAATATTTTAATTTTGCGGGGGAGGCACACTATAATCAGCAGCTCAGAGCTTGCATAAAGCTATCTTTGAAGGTCATCCTATCTTTATATTTGTCATATTATTTGGTTTTATACTTGCTAATTGAATTACTGGATTTAAAAACTTTAAATGTAATTTTAACCTTCAGTGTTCTTCCTTGACTTAGTTCTTGATTCAATCATTTTATTATCAACAGTTGTTTTTCAACTCTAGCAACCCCAATGACTTATGAGACTACAACTATTTAAATCCCTCTTCCTAGACTCAAAGCTCATTGTACAGACTATCCTTCATGAACTGTGTTCATTAGTTTTATCTCATTTGCAGTTTTAGATCTGTTAGGTTTTAAATCTCAAAAGTGGTTCTGGCTAGCAACCAGTTCAGTATGTAGAATTCCTCAATTACCTCTTCTAATCAGTTCTAACATGGCATGAACATGGAACGCATTGTCATTTCCACTTTTAGATCTAACTGCTAGAATGGTCATTCTTACACAGAACCAAAGGAGATGTTCTGAAGTGATTGGATCATTACCTTCCTATGAGTCAGGAAATGTTGATCTCTCATTTTTAGATGTATAATGGGAAGATGTACTGAACCACTAAGTCTGAACTTTTGACTGAAAGTTTATTTTATTTTAATTTTTATAATATTTTTCAAACTGTGTTTTTAATCTTTATATTATTATATTATATTTAATTATAATAATTATAATAATCTTTATATTATTATATTATATTTTAATCTTTATATTATTATATTATATTAAAGTGAGGCCTGTGGACCCGTACAATCAATATCACCTGGGAACTAGTAGGTAATCCTAATAGTCTGCCTCCACCACTACTAAAACAGAAATTGTAGGAGTGCGGTGTGACGATCTGTGTTTTAGAAAGTCTTCCAGGTTATTTTAAAACACACTGAATTCTGAGAATCACTGCCTTAATAAATGTAAAGTGAGTTCAGAGGATTGAAACCTCTGTTAAAAAATACTATAGAATAGTATAAAAGATGGCCAAAATCTTAACTACTGTGAAATTGTTAAATGGATCTCAAGTAATCCATGGATGAAAAAGCAATATAAACAGAGGCTTAGAGACTTTAAAATGATACAAAATTTGTGTAATTATAATTTAAAGCTATATATTAATATTTCCCTAGACAAATTTAATAGATAACAGATGATGAAAATATTTTTATCCATCTGAATGATAAAGTACAATATATAAAGAACTCTTACAAGTAGCATTCCTTGGAAAAATAGGCCAAGATATGATCCCCAAACTCCACAAATATAAAATTCAAGTGTCCACAAAAATACATCACAGGGACTGGGGCTGTAGCTCAGTGGTAGATGCTTGCCTAGCATGCGTGAGGCACTGGGTTCGATCCTCAACACCACATATAAAAAAATAATAAATGAATAAAATAAAGACCCATCAACTAAAAAATATAAAAAATCTCATGACATTGGGGCTATACACCTTAATATCTCTTGAGATAACACTTCATACTCATCACAAGCTTTTTTTATAAGCATGATAAATTTTTTATCCATAGCTATATGTATAAACATGTGTCTGATAGTCAGCTCTCTGTTAACATTACAAAATGTCCAAAATAACCAGCTTTAAATGGTGCAGATTTATTTTGGGTCCATGATGAGTTGGTCCTGTGGCTTTTGGGCCTGTAGTTAAGGCAGTACATCATGGTGGGGAACACATTTTAAAGCAAAGCTACTAACCTCATGGTAGCCAGGAGTTGAAAAGCAAAGATAAGAGGAGGGCATGTGGTCTTAGTGTCCTATTCAAGGGCATCTATCTAATAACCTAACTGCTGCCACTAGGCTCCACCTCCTAAAATTTCCAGCACTTTCTAATAGTGCAACAGGCTGGTGCAAGCTTTTAACACACAGACTTTTGGGGGACATTTAACATACAAACTATAGCAATGTATTATCATATATCTCTGCTAAAATATTAATTATTACAACAATTTTTGAATGATCTTGAAGTTTATTAAAAATGAAAATATATATACCTTCAAACCAGCAATATTATTGTAGTAAATCTATTCTTTACATCTAAAATATCAAGTTCAAAAGGATTGTATTAATAAATGTTAAATACAGTATTGTCATAATGAAAAAAATAAAAAATGCAAATGTCCAGCAATAGGAAAATAACTGAATAAAATGAAATTTGTCTTTCTAACATGGAATTTTATACAATTGCACTGATATGAATTGGCTTGGAGGGACTAAGGGTCTTTTATCTGCTGTTGTTAGTTGAAAAATGTGCCAATAATCCAGCAAGGGCTAACATTTGTGAATCCTTTTACACTTTTCTTCTGTTAAATCTTTTAGCCACTCAATCTCTTTGCCCAGTAAGAATTTCTGTTATCCCTTTTTTAAAGCAAGAAATCTGAGGTGTAGAGAATTTAACCCAAGGTCACTCAGATAATTAACTTGGCAATTCAAGATAGTGTTGGTTTGCCTTCAGAGTTTATGTTCTTAACAGCTGAACACTACTGCCTTTCTAAGGTAGACATAGAGAAGTATATAATGTCATCCTTTGGGTAAAATTACACATGTGATTTTATTGAAATATATAGGAGTAGGAATCTACAAAAGGTTTAGAACAGCTTGTAAGTATTACCTTTCAGGATGAAGGTAGTGGCTTTGAGCATAATCTTTTCTGAAGCCATGCTAGTGAAGATAGGAAAATGTACATGAAAAAAAGTTCAAAAAAGGAGGGAGAGAAGGAAGAAAGGAGGGAGAAGAAAAAGAAGGAAGAAAGGAAGGGAGGAAGGAAGGAAAGAAGGAAGGAAGGAAGGAAGGAAGGAAGAAAGGAAGGACTGATTCTGCATTCAGAAAATATGTATAATTTTTTTTAAATATTAGTGCAGTATGATCCCATAATTTAGCATTATATGCTTGAGTAGTCTATGTGGACATATGCATATATGCATATCTAAATATGAATACAAAATCATGAAATGATCTTTTTCAAAATATTTATTGTTATAATGTTTACTTTTATTTTCTCCTTTCTATTTTATGTATTCAAAAGGTGTTAAATGAGGAGCTTTAAAAAAATAAAACCAGAATTGTAAACAATACCATTTCTTAAGTGTGGGTTGTGCATAGTGACTTTCTTTGAAAAAATAGTACAGTATGAAAAGAGAGAAAACGCAAATTTACAGTGGGAAATCTTAGCAAACACTACCTTAGACGTGACAATCAAGGTTAATAACAGTGATGAGTCCTATTGAAATAATTCATCTTTGATATGATGTGATAAAAATGGCACTTACTTTTATGTGGTTCCTCACCAAAACATATAACCCTACTTTAATTAAGAGGAAAACACAGGGCAAATCCCATTTCAGACACATTCTACAAAGCACCTGACCAACTCCTCAAAACTGTTAGAATTATCAGATCATCAAGAGAAGGAAAGTGTGAAATATAGTCATAGCTAAGAGATGACTACTAAATTTAACATGGTATCCTAGATGGGAAGAAAAAATAAATTGAGGGAAAACAAAAAAAAAAAAAATTAATGAAGCATAGACTTCAATAAATAATAACATGTCAATATTCATTCATACTCACGACAAATATCTCCTACTAATATAAACTATTAATAGTGAAACTGGGTATGGGTTGTATGGAAACCCTTTGTACTATCCATGTGATAGTCCTGCAAATCAAACTGTTATAATTTTAAAAGTTTATCCTAGAAACAAACATGAATCTACAAAATTACAGCGATTAAAAGTAGTAAACATACTATGTACAAGACATTCTTTTTGGTCATACAATTAATACAGGGTACCAAAAATAAAAATCAAAACCAAGAAAACAGTTCCTGTTTGTAGCCTATACACTACAATAATAAATTGTCAATATTTCTATATTTCATCCTGACGAGTAAGGATGAACTTCATATAGTCAAGTTGTAAACTCTAAGTTCTGCTCTATCACCCGTGCTTTTGTTGACTAATTTAGTTCAACATTTTTGAAAATCAATAAAATTACTTTTTTTCTTATTTTATTATAGTCAATACTTATTTAGATTTATCAAGTTAATTTTTCTAATTTATTTGTTCTCCATCATATCCCACTTTTGATTCAGGTTTCAATTTTGCTTTTGCTAAAGCAAACTTCTTAGTGATATTTTATTAGTTAATATTTGTATTTTTGAAAATGTTTTTATTTTGAAGTATATACTCATTTTTATTTGACACATAATAATTGTACATATTTACAGATTGTAGTGTGACATTTCAGTATGTTTATACTGCATTAGTCAGGTTTTGTCACTATAATCAAGATACTTGACAAGAATAATGTATAGAAGGAAAAGTTTATTTTGGCTCATGGTCTCAGGGTTTATGTCAATGATCTGCTGACTCTATTGCTCTGGACCCCAGGTGAGGCAGAACTTCAAGGTAGAAGGGCATGGGCAAAGGAAAGCTGCTTAGCACTTGGTAGTCAGGAAGCAGAGAGGATCCAGGGATAAGACGTAGTCTCCAGGAACATGCCCGCAGTGATTTACTTCTTCCGGCCATCTGCCTGCCTATAGTTACCATTCAGTTTATTGTCATTAAATGAACTGATCCACTCATGTGTTTACAGCATTTATAATCCAATATTTTCACCTTTGTACATTGCCGCATTGCCACCTGTGTGAGATTTGTTTGGGGGGGCATAAAAAATCCAAATCACACATATACTATCATTAATAATCAGATTAGGGTAACTGACATATCCATTATTACAATCTCTGGATTCTAGAAAATTTAGTATATTTTCTATCTCATATTCTTCAAGATTTTTCTCTATAATATTGCATAGTCATTTCGTTATAAAATTTTTATAATTTCATTATAAAATTCATTATGAAAGTTAATGATTTGCTTTTATTTTTCTTTTTTAGTATGAAGATTTCAGATTTTGTAGGAATTTTTCAGTCATTTTTTCTTTAAATATTCCCTATCTGCCATTAGCTCTTTTTTCCCCTTTAGATTTATATTACACATTTCTAGTCTATTCTGACTTACCTGCTGTATCTTACACCACTAAATTTTTGTTATGTTCCCCTCTTCTGGTTCCCTCATTCTGTCTTTAGTTGTGTCTAATCTAGTTAGTGCTTTAGTTCCTTATGGGGCCTCTTTTCTTCATCTAGTACTCATAACAAACTATTCTAGCAACATTCTCAGGCCAGTGGGTAGACATTTTGTTGTTGCCATTTATTATTGATATTGTGCTCATACTGAGAGTGTCAGGGCAGAGTGACTCAAGTGAGATAGATGGATTCAGTCTTTTGTGGCTCCTGAATGTTGTCAGGAGAAAATGCTTCATATTGCATTTCTACACATCATCTTCAAAGAGACATTCCTGGCCTTGTTCTAAACTATCTGTTCACAAGAGTGTTTTTGTTGTTGTTGTTGTTTGGTTGTTTTTTTTTTTTTTTGTAAATTAAAAAAAAACAGATTTGAAAGATAAATATCTCTCTCTTGGGAAAAGGACAGATAGCCTCTGAAATGAATAATTAAGATAATGTCTTCCTTCAGGGAAATGTCTAGGCAAGTATGCTAAAAGCCCCTATATTCAGGGCTCCTTATGTTCAGGGTTTCTTAACTGTGACTCAGACTCACTGTGTGCACAGCGTTTACTTGGCCTACCTCCACATTACGTTCATGGTACTTGGGAGATAAGGAGAGTTAATGCAAACATGAATGTTCAATTAATTGCTTAATTAATAATCATCCATATCTCCTTCCCAGGAGGTTCTGACTCACAAGATTGTGTCTTCTACCAGAATCTATGAAATTGGCTCAGGTCTTGCTTCTATGTACAGCACTACCACACTCAATTTCTTCCAGCAGTCATTAAAAATATTAGACATTAGAGACAAATATGTGGTTCTGGGTTCAGCTACCGTTATGAATTCTTCCACTCCTTAATTAGGCTTTGAATTCTTTCCTTTTTCTGCCACTTGGGTTTCTTTCTTTCTTCTTCATCATCTTTATCCTTTTATCTCACCCTCTATTCATTCTCCTCTCCTCCCTTGTCCTGTCCTCTTCCCTCACATGTCCTCCCCTCCCCTTCTTCCTACCCCTCATCAATAGTTTTTTAAAAATCAGGTATTTTTATGTTTGAGGAGAAATCTATGTTGCCTTTACTCATTGGTCTTTCATAGTGTCTAGACATCCATCGATCTTTTTTCATACTGATTTTATTGTTTCATTTCAATTTCATCATAGTTATTATTGAATTGGTTTGTGAGGTCCACCAAATCATCTAAATAGTTTCTTCTTTGAAAGTCTCTGGCTCTAAGATCATAAATGATATACACAATATTTTATCCTCTAAATCAATAATAATCCTTTGCATCCGTTTTTGTGCTTATCAGAATTCTTAGTGGCCAGTCATGGAAACCCTTTTTAATATAACCTGAAGATAAATTTACCATATGAGATTCATCTACAGGTTTCATGAGTTTAATGGTTTTCCACAAAGAAGATCAGATTTTCAGCTTTACTTCAGGCCCAAATTTTCACTTTATGGATGTTTTTAAGATTCTCTCCATTGGCATAAGAGAGGAAATGCACACAGTAAAAGCTCTCTTAAATAGACAAACTGATTTCAATATTTCTCTCCTATCAGTCTTTTGACATTTTCTTATATATGGGCTGGAGGTTAAGGCATAAAGTTAACAGAACTTATTTAAATGTCTAATAGCATATCCTATAGCTATGTCCAGCACTGAGTTTGTTAAATATTGTCACTTTTGAGATTTCAGTAGAAAGAAAAATTCTCATTTAACACATCCTGCTATATAAAAGATGTTCAACATGTCGGGGCAGAGAAAAACATTCAGTTCTGACATGGATATCCTTATGTATGATGCACACTGCGTCTAGTTTGCCAACCACATTTCTATATTTTAATTAAGTTCAGATACCATTATCCATGCTATAAATTGTATATTTTGAAATAATAATTATTTATAAATTGAGTTAAAATTTATTTGATGCTCTATGATTGGTGAAATAACACTATTAGCAAATATCTAGATAGTTAGAGTTTTTTCAGCCTTTTTAAGTTGTATCTACGAGTCAGATTATTTATTACAGGAGCTTTAGCTCTACTCTGTAAATGTTATACTTTAATTCGACAAGTATTATTCTAGTGATAATGGCATGAATAGTAGACATGGCCTCTACCCTTATGGTATGGCAAGGAACATAGATATTAAACAGCTTATTTTATAATTTCTTATTTATTATTGTGATAATTATCATAAAGAAAAATGAGAGTAAAAGGAAAGCTTATAATAGGAAGACATGATGAACTAGAGATTTTAGGAAAACTTTTATTTTATTTTCAATTTATTTATTCATTCACTCATGTATTTATTACATATAACATCCCATACCCTGTGATTCCCTAAGGAAGTCACAACTAGTTGAGCCTGAAGGATAACTGAGTTAGATTTATAAAGATGAGTGGAAGAGGAAACTTTGGAGACGCAAGCCACAGAATATTAGCTCTCCCTATGGTAGAAGGAAGTATGACTCACTTGAAGAACTGGGAAAAATGTGTATTTTTGAAGGGCAGAGACCAAGTAAAAGGTTATGTGATAAACACTGTAAAATAAGCAAGTATAAGATCATTTTCAGTATTGCAGTTCAGACTATTGATTTTTGAAATTGTGTAAAAATCATTGAAAAGCTTTTAGTAAGGAAAAATCATGTTCCAGATTGAATTTTAAAATGATTATAGGTGTGACTCAAGCAAGATGGCAGAATGAGAAGATACATCCCTCATTCCTCCCACAGAAACACCAATTTAGCATTCATCCATGGATGAAAATACCTTCAGGAGAGCTCTGGAATCCAGATAAGAGACTGCAGCACTTCCATAGAGCACAGAAAGGAAAAATAACACACTGAACAAGTTAAGAAAATTTAAATTTACCCACATCATGCCTCCAATGTGCAGACAGCAACAAACATTCATAAAGATCACAAATAACCACAGAAATAATACCACTAAAGGAGAAAAAGCCTTCAGTAACTTGACATAAGAAATGGAAATCTAGCCGGGTGCAGTGGCGCATGCCTGTAATACCAGTACTTTGGGAGTCTGAGTTCCCACAGGAGAATCGCAAGTCCAAAGCCAGACTCAGCAACAGGAGGTGCTAAGCAACTCAGTGAGACCCTGTCTCTAAATAAAACACAAAAAAATAGGGCTGGAGATGTGGCTCAGTGGTTGAGTACCCCTGAGTTCAATCCTTGGAACCAAAAAAAAAAAGAAAGAAAAGAAAGAAATGAAAATCTATGAATTTCCTTACAAAGTATTCAAACTAATCCTCTTAAAGAAACTCAGTGAGACACAACAGAACAGACAATAAGAAATATGGAAAATAATAATAAAACAAAATATAGATACAGAATCCAATAAACATCACCAACAAACAGAAATTCTGGAGTTGAAAAATATGATGATTAAACTAAAACAAAATCAATAGAGAGCTTCAATTGCAGGCTTGATGTAGTGAACTTGAAGATAGGTCATTTGAAATTATGAAGACATAACAAAAAGAATAAAGAATGAAAAAGAGTGAGGAAGTCTATGAGACTTATGAAATACCATCAAGTGCATGAATACACCATTGGGGAGTTTCAGAAGAACAGAAAGAGCAAAATGCATATTTAAAGAAATTAAGCCTAAATATGGCCAAATCTGGAGAGAGAATTGGACATCTAGATTAATGAAGCTCAAAGGAATTCAAATAGATTTAACATAAAGAGGTCTACATGAGACCCATGATCAAATTTTCAAAAGTCAAAGAAAGAATTTTGAAGGTAGCAAAAGAGAAGCAACTTTTCACATACAAGGGAGCTCTTGTAAGTCTATCAGTGTTTTTCTCAGCTATAGGCTTTCAGGCCAAAAGAAAATAGGACAGTATATTCAAAGTGCTGTGAGAATAAGAAAAAACATTATCAGTCAAGAATACTATGGTCTGAAGAACTTCCTTTAAAAAAAACAAAGGAGAGATAAATATGTTCCCAGGCAAAAATTGAGGTAATTCATTATCACTGAATGTGCTTTTTCAGAAGTGCTAAAAAGAATTCTTCAAGCAGCATTATAGAAGACAAAGCAGCAAAATGGTAGCAAACAAAAGTAAAAGTACCACTAGTAAAGGTAAATATAAAGAGCTTTATATATAGAATGATGTAGTACTGTAATTATTCCTGTAATGTTAGGTATCAAGACTTGACTACTCTGCTGAAAGGAGAGGGGGAAACCTACTTTCTGAAGACTACATAGAAAAGGATTTCCATGCATATTGGAGCTAGAATTACTGAAAATATTTCCCAGTATGTTACTTGTCTTTTTATTTAACTAAAGTGCCATTAAAAGGACAGACATTTTAAATTATGATGAGTTTCAAATTTTTATTATTTTTTCTTTTATGCTTTATCATTTTTGTGTCCTCTGTAAGAAATCCTTGTTTTCTCAAAGTTTTGAAGAGTTATAAAGACAGCTTTGTCTCACAATAATTTTTTCCTTGTTTTCTCAAGGTTGTAAAAATAATTTTAAAATTTTTTTCTTTGAAAAGTTTTATAGCCTTAACCGTTTTTAATGGTGTGACTTTTGTGTTGATGTTAAAAAAAATCATCACAAGACATTTCATAAAAAATTAAAAATAAATATAATTCCTATTAGCCTTTGTCAACTGAGTGCTAAGTATGTCTTTTATCCAAATTATGTTGTATATCAGTAACAGAACATACATAAGTAAATATGTCTTCAGAATGTCAAAATATTTACAAAAAAAATAGCTTTAGTTTTATACTATGGACCATGCTCTAGTTCAATTACCTTTTTGAATATAATGTGAGGTTCATTTTCTCTGTGTAATCTGCTCTTTCAATTACAATGGCTGAGAAACTATTCTTTATTCATTGAATCACTGCAGTGCCTTTGCAAAAATTTGATTGGGTATGAGTGTACCTACATGTGCACTCTTTAGTCTGTCCCATTGATCTGCATGTCTGGTTTTTGCCAATACCACATTTTCTTAATTACTATAGTTTTAGAAAATCTTGAAAACAGGTCATGGGGACAGTAAAGGTGGTGGAATATGATGGTCATCATAGCTCTAACTTTATGTATGACTGCATGTATGTTGTGATTCTATATCACATACAATCAGAGAAATGAAATGTTATCCTCTATCTGTGTACAATGAATGAAATTGCACTCTGTTATCATGTAAGCCTAAATAGAACAAATAAATAAATTAAATATGGAAAAAATAAATCCTTCAAAATCTTTATTTTTTAAATAATCATTTTGACTATGATAGAACTTTGTATTTCCAAACAAATTTTAGATATGGTTTATTAATTTTCACAAAAGAGCATGCTGCAAATAGGAGAAATGCAAATCAAAACTACACTAATATTTCATTTCACTCCAGTCTGAATGGCAATGATCAAGAATATGAACAGCAACAAATACTGGCAAGGCTGTCGAGAAAAAGGTATACTTCTACGTTGTTGGTTGGACTGCAGACTAGTACAGACACTCTGTGAAGCAGTATGGAGTTCCTCAAAACACTAGGGTTGGAACCACCATATGATCCAACTATCTCATTGCCATAGCCAAAATCCTCAAGACACTGTTTGACAAAGTTCTGGTGCCTGCAATGGATCAGGGTGAAGAGATGCACTCCTCAATATATTTCTTGTTGGGATGCCCCTTCTTAGTTTGACAGAATTAATTGTGCTTGCTTGTGTCACTATTCCAATTCCTGGAAAGACAGGATAAGTGAATCCTGGTCCCCTAAAGTCTCTTGTAATTAAGAAGAGGCATTTGACCACCTAGGAGAATAAACAAGAAAATCCCCATCAGGATAGTACTACTGATATGATGTTTCTTAGTAGTAATTCTAGAAATTCCCCTGATGATAGTTTCATTTTAGATACGTTATCCAGAACATTTAGGCCCACAGTTTCCCCAATTACATTTGGAATTATTCTTAGGCCTGGCTGTAGAAGGCTGCTTTGGCAATTTCAATAAAGTGAGCTATGGGAAATTGTGGTTCCAACTAGTCTCATGCCTAAAGCTCAAATTCTGGTCAAACCTTCTCACAGGCCCTGACAAAAATGGATTTCCCCTATAATAAAATCCAGTGATATTTGACATGAGTAAAGGCAGAAGACGGCAGGTGCCCAGGTAACTTAGGACTGGACCCTCCCTCACCACACTCAGGAGCCTACATTAGTGGAGAAAGAATGGCTTAGGTTAATAGAAAACATGTTAATTGTAGTTCCTTGTTTACATGGGAGAGTCTTAAGAAACAAAGGCCTTGGTGCCTGCCCAGAGAAACTGAACTCAAATTATGTAAACAATGGTTGCTACAGGATAGGGCTCGGGGCAAGTTCAGAGAATGATATTTTGATGATGTATATAATAGTTAACTTAACCTGCAGCTTTGGGCAATTCTGGACATGAGCAGAAGCCATTGACCACATGTGTGTCAACGGCTATGCTTTTAAGTATAGTTACCACAACAGTCTATTAGTCTTATGCTACTCTCATAGTTAAAAATACCTTTGTTAGCTTCATCTTGTTTTTTGGGAATACAATAGGAAGCTTAGTGATCTCTAGTTTGATATTAATCTTAAGAACAGGACATGAGGACCCTTATAGTTACAGTCTCTAGTTAAGATTTAAAAATCCTTTGATGCTGATGTAGTTATCTGGGACAATTATAGATGACCACTCTGTGTTTATGATTAAATCATGATGAATTGTAACCCCCTTTTTCTTTTCTTTTAATCAATGGCTGTAAATAACTATAAATAAAGTGCTGGTCTGAACTTAGACAGATACAGCTGCACCAAACCTGGTCTCTGTGTCTCATTGGTGCTACTTTTGCTGACACCACTCATCCCACCTCAGGACCTGACACCCTGTGGAGGCTGGACCTCCCTATCTCAGTTCTTGATATTTCCTCCAAAGATCTAAAATCACCAGTACAGTCACCTCAATGCTTATAGCAGCACAATTCACAATAGCTGAATTATGCAGTCAGCCCAGATGCTTGTCGATAGATGAATCGATTAAGAAATTGAACTGGAGTTCAACTTAGCCATAAAAAAGAATGAGATTATGACATTTGCTGGTAAATGGATACAAATGGAGAATATCATGCTAAAAGAAATAAACCATACTCAGAAACTCAAAGGTTGAATGTTTTCTCTCATATGCCAAAGATAGAGTAAAATAAAGGAAAGAGGGAGGGGAAGATAGGATAATATGAAGAAACAATCAAATTAGTAGGTGAGCAAAAGGAAGTCAGGTAGAGTAGAGGAAGGAGAATAGAAGAGGGAAGGGAGGATGAAAGGGCAAAGAGGAAGGGAAAAGGGGGAGATCATGAGCTGAAATCAATGTCCATTCATGTATGAGTTTGTTGGAATGAACCCAAGTACTATAAATAACTATAAAGCTCTAATAAAAAAAAGCCTACTGGAAATTTGATTTGCATTGTAGTAGATCTAGATATCAACTGAAAAGGAACTGACATCTTAACAATATTTAATCTTCTATTACAAGGTCATGGTATATCTTCTCATTAATCATGGTTCTTAATTTCTTTTGGGAACATCTGGTAGCTTTTATTTTATATATATACATATATATGTATTATATAAATATATATAGTATCACATTTATCACTGTATATTAAATAATTTGGGACATGATTATAAGTGATCAATTTAAATTTCATTCTCTAAATACTTGTGACTTTTTCTAATTCTTCCTAAGCAAATTTCTAGTTCCATACTTTGGAGTGAGTTATTTAAATTTCCCAAAGTACAGTTAAACAGAGAAAACTGTTTGTCTCATACCATGTTCTAGCCATGACTCTTTCACATTCAAATTACAAGAATCCAACTCAGCTAGTTTAAATTAAAAACAAAATAAATGTAATTTATTTGCTGCTGAAAAAACCTAGCAGTGCATCTGGCTTCAGGCCAAATGCTGTTTTCAGGCCTCACTCTTTCCTCACTTCTCAAATTTACTCAGCAGGCTCACTCCATATGGCATCCTATCTGACTCTCAGAGGCTCCAGGATAACATGTTCTTTAAAGAAAGAGTGCTCCTTTCCTTCCTGACAGTACTAGCAAAAGTTCCAAGAATGATTTATGTAGCCAAGGGATGTCATGCTCTTATTGCTCATGTCTAGGATGTCTTTGCATCCTTGAAACCAGAGGGGAAAGCTAGTCTCACTTGAAATATATGACCCAACAGAGAAAGGGGGTAGTTAACAAAAATCAGATAGTTAATATTATCAAAAGAAAGGAGAAGCATTTCTGAGAAAGCAAATAAACAGGGAAACAGCAACAATAATAGATCAAACTCTGTGACTAAACAAATTTGTTCTAACAAATCACGGTACCATCTACAACCACCATAACAAATACTTGATTCTTACAATCTACATTAGTTAAAACTTGTTTATAATACCTGTGTCTTTTACTTGCATGGTCCATGAAATGTGATGTAATGTAGTTTCTTCATAAGAATTTAATTTAACTTTTTGAATAAGAAGCAAAATGCTTCAGGGTTTCTTATCTTTCTCTTTCTCATCTACATCATTTTGTGATGATCTCTGAACATTTGACATTCCTTTGATTCCCTTTCACCTTTATAGAAAGTGTTTTCCAACTTTCTGTAGCATAATTTGTGTATCCTGCTACCAATAAAGAGGCCCAGACTCCTCCTTGATCTACTGCTGCCGCCAGGTTGGCAAATGGTGTTGCTGTCTATGTACTATGGCTTAAGATTTAGGTTACTGAGAAAATAGTTTTCAGTTCCTAATTCTAAGCAGCAGGGACTCTTCCTCCAAAATGGATACAAAACATATATCTTGTCACCACATATTACAAAAACATTACCAAATGTGACAAGAATGAACATAGGTTTAAATTTTTAGTATATTCTTACATCCTGTCTTTTGGAGAACATATTGAAATGGAGAGAAAAAAAAGATAAGATAATTTAACCAATATTTAGCTCTAAATGTCTATATCTTAAACATTCAAGAGATAAGTGATAATTGGGGTTAGAAATTAAGGAATGGACCACTGCAGACTGTTATCTTAGGAAGCATTCCAGCTGGACTAGAAAGTCTTCTCATGTATTATATTTAAGAGTCATTTCAAGTTTTTTACTGCAGAGAATAGAAAAAGCTGTAGGAAGCACTGTACATTCCTACACAAGGAGAAAGTAAGGGATTGAACAGTTTTCATTTCAGATTATGGGTTCAGGCACTTTCTGCAAATCTTCTTGTCTCCCTTAAGCTTTGCATTTAAAAAAATGTGTTTTTTTGGTGATACATATATATCTATGTATATATATGACATATATAACATATATATATATACCTCACAATAAATATATATATATTTAAAAATATACATATGTGTGTATATATATATATATATATATATATATATATTTACTTGTTTTCTAGAGTCTTATTTCACTTATGTGTTCTCCAGTTCCACATATTTACTAGCAAATGACAGAATTTTTTTATTCTTTATGGCTCAATAGAACTCCACTGTGTATATAAACACAAATTTTCTTTATCTCTTCATCTGTTGATGGACACTTAGGTTGGTTGCATAACTTGGTTATTATGAATTTCACTGCTATAAACACTGGTACGCAGGTATCACTATAGTGTGCTGATATTAGTTCTTTTGGATAAACACCAAGATGTTCAGTAGCTGAGTCATATGCAAGTTACATTTCCAGTCTTTTGAGAAATCTTCACACTGATCTCCTAGTAATTTGAAGTTCCACCAACAATGCACAAGTTTTTCTTTTCCCCCATGACTTTTCCAGCATTATTACTTGTATGCTTGATGACTGCCATTCTAACTGAAATGAGATGAAATATCAGTGTAGTTTTGCTTTGCATTTCCCCAGTTGCTAAGAATGTGGAATATTTTTTACTTTGAATCCCACAGTAACTGAGTTACTTATTTTACCTTTAGTAGATTCCTAAATCTAGGTCAAATTAAAATAAACAAACAACATGAGTAACTGACTCACAACAAGTTGGTATAATATTAATGCATTAAAAAGCATTTGTTTGGAGCTTGGAATATCTTTATTTTATGCATAGCGGTGCTATAGCTTCAAAGTCAGTATCCAAAATCATCTTAATCCTTTATTCACCAGAAATAATAATTCTAAAACTAGATTATGTGTACAAATATTTCTCTGGAAAAATATTTCCTTAAGTTCCATTTTAAGATGGCAGAAACACACTTAATGTACAGTGCAGAGGAAGTGACTCATCTCCTAATTATTATGTTTCCTAATCATTTATTTCTTGTTTAGCAGGATTGAAAGATTCTACCTTGAAGAAGTAATGAGTTTTGTTCATGACTTGAATAAATACACAAATGATAAAAATCAGTAATTTTTTCTGAAAAGCTCTGATGGATGTTTCCTAACACAAAGTCACCTGAGTCTGGCTCTTATTTATAAATGCCTGATGGGAGGAGGAATGGAGGACTTTGCATCTAAGGTAATACTAGTACTTAAAACACTACAAGTAATTGTTTACTTCTCTCTCTCTTTTAGTGAGCTGAGCATTTTAGGGCAAGACTGTTTATAATAGTTTTGACAGTTCCCACAACAGTGGTTAGTATCTAGGATTACAAAATAAGTATTGGTTAGCCAGGAATGTAAAGAAACATAAAGTGGATGGTGAAAGTGAAAAGGATAAAGGCTTCAATCAGAAAGGTTCATGAATTCAAGAATTGCAAAGGTATAGAGGCTCCTACAGAACTCATTTATCCTTAAATATCTACTAGGTTGCCTACTTCTCAATTCTGTGACCACTCTTGCTCCTCTTTATAGCACATCAAAATTTCTTTCCAAGTAGAATGAAATTAGAGTTTCCATGCCTGAAGCTATCACAGATATTTTGAGTTTTTAAAAGTGATTTTGCTAATGGTGACAATAGGAAAATATATATGACAAGTAGAGCTCCCTCATAAATGTTTACTCTTTAGGGTTTACGTGTAGATAAGAAAGGGTAAGACTATTTTGCACATCCATGCTGAATCTCTCTATACAAAACAAAATAAAACCTTATGGAAGATTTAATTGCATTTAAAGAGAAAACTCTTGACCAGCCTTTGGGATCACTTCATTGCTTGCACTGAACTGGGGCTAGTGTCTCAAAAATAAAAGTTAATAAAATCTGGAAGGAGCTAAAAAGTGAGATGAGGATCCAGGTACAATGAAATAGTGTTCCCTAGTTCAAGTAGTGCTTTCTCTCTCCCCACTCTGTGTGTGTGTGTGTGTGTGTGTGTGTCTAGGAAAGAACTGTGGAATAAGAAAGAAATAATATTTTTTCACCCTCTGTTATTCTCACTCCTCAAACATCTAGTCGGGATCTGAGAAACCATCTTGGACTTATCTTTGTACTAGGAAGAAGCAGAAGAAAATTCTAAATGGCAGTGAGGAGGGAAAAGGAATGTCCATGGTCTCCAGGAGATCTAGCACATGTAAAGGACACAGGTACAAAACCACAAGGAAAATCACCATTCAAGGATAACATCCTTCTAGTATATTTTTTATGAGGGTTTGCATCAAAAAATCCTTATAAATATGAGCTTTCCCTCAAAAGATACTATTTATGCAGGATTATTCAGAGGTGAAATGATTGGACTATGAGAGCTGTAAGTTAATTAGTCCAGCCAAGTATGAATGGACTGACTGGGTGGTAACTGTAGGTGGAGGGTTCATGGCTAGAGGAGGCAGGTCACTAGGGATATGCCCTGGAAGGTTGCATCTTCCACTTGACTACTGTTCTGCCTGTCTCTCCTTCCTGACCCAGACATGAGGGGAGCAAATTCCCTCCTCCACACCTTTTCATCATAATGTGCTGCCTCATCTTGAGCCCACATCAATGGAGTCAGCCGTCCATGGATTGAGACATCTGAAACCATGAGACCCAAATAAACTTCTCTTTCTCTAAGTTGTTCTTGTTGAGTAGTTTGGTCACAGTGGCAAAGAAGCTGACTAAAGCAGAAAGCATATATATATTTCTTTACTCTTTTATCTTAATGTTTCCCCCTACCACCATACAAGTCTGTGTGGATATGGTCAGTACTTTCTAAAAAGCTGAATAGAAAGAGATGCAGAAGTGAGTTTATATCATCACACTTCCACAAACAACAACAAAAGCAAACCTCCATTACATTACAACTGGGATTTTTGACATGCATGTTTATGAAAATGCCTACCACCAAACCTTTAGGATTTCTCTGATGACTCAGACTTCATTCACCCAACACATTATTTAGCCATCTTTGCTTTTCTCTAAATTCCTCCCTTCTCCTGCTTATAATATCCTCAAATTCTTATTCCTATCCTTTGAACAATAAATAAGTTATCTTTTCCTTGCTCACTAACACACGTTCTTAACGCTTTATTCTTTGCACTCAATACAATTGGATAAAAGCAGTTTTTAAAAAATAAAACCAGAGGAACTCTGTTAGCAGTTGTTCCAATAACTAAGGGAAGGACCCATACATTCTTACATTTGTCAGACATTATCAGTCTCTGAGGGACAAATATTCTGCTGAAAACTTAACATATAAAAGGAAGAAGGCTTCAAGACTAACCTAAAAGTTATACTCTAAGAAACAGAAATAAAGACAAATAATTGATTGGTATAAGTTGCACTCCATTTGTGTACAATGTGTCAAAAGGCATTCTACTGTCATGTGTAACTAATTAGAACAAATTAAATGAATAAATAATTTTTTAAAAAAGAAATACCACTGGATATTAGATATATATTAGGAAATTGCCAGCAAGCATCACATTTGGCTTCATGACTATCACAACTGAGTTAAGACTAAAAGGGAATCAAGAGAACTAGAGGAAGAATAGGGATGTTTATGATATAAATGAGAAAAAATATTCTAAGTAGAGTCCATACATGCATGGGAGAAGTAGCATAGTCAGTACAAGAGGCAGAGTAATTTATTGTCACTGAAATACAATTCTGCAGAAAGGACTCATACAATTCTAGAGAAAGGGTAAAAAGAACACAGTGATAGGCAGAGCTCATCACATGGAAGGCTGTCTCCTTCACATTGAGTAGCTTGAACTTAGCACTGAGATATTTTAAGGAGGAGGCTAAATAGATTAGTTGGATAACAGTATTTGATGTGTACCTGAAGGGGAAAGGAACAGAAATCAGTGAGCATATCTAATTCTTAAGTTTGGATAGTGACAGCAAAGGAGTAAAATGGTAGGAGTTGGATCAGGGTATTATTTAACAGATCAAATCTGTGGAGTTTGATGGGTTGGTTTGGAAAACTATTGGAGTCATTGATGCTTGTTGTAGTGACTGACAGTGGATATTATAATAGTGGAAGAGATAACTTCCTTTCAGATGCATGGAAGAAATTGCATTGTTATCCCCCATTATGATAGAGGTTCAGTTGTTGTTATTGTTTTTATGGAGAAAAGTTGGCAACTATTCTTTCTAAATATGTTTTTATGGGTTGTTCTTGGAATCTGCCCAAGGCAAAACCGTGTACTTGATATATTGGCCAGTATTTAGCATAGAGTATATCAATATTTCCAATCACAATAAATATGCTATAAAGACAAGTTCAGTGCTTATCTTAATTGGCTAACAGATAGTCAGGCTCGTGGTGCTGTTTAATCTATTAGCATTAACAAGCTCGAGGTAGGTTTTATCAATTCTGACACTTGTTCAGCCCCTGGAAAATAAGAATTTACAATCACAACCAACACTTCTTCATTAAAAGCAATGCATTAATCCTAATTGTTTTAAAACTCAAATTCTGTTACATCATAATCAAAAATTTACTGCTACAACTTCACAATACTAGTAGTTTGGGGTCTCATCACTCTAAGTATGGGCTGTAGACAGAACATCTACACCACCACAGGCTTATTAAAAATACAAAATCTCAGGTCTCCTCACAAACTTCCTGAATCAGAATCAGAAAGTTATCTTGATTCCTGGATGATTCATGAGTCTTTAAAATTTGGAAGCACTTAACTAGGATGTGGGATTGGCTGGACATCAGCATTACAGAGATGATTTCCAGCTACTGGCAATGGCAGAGAAGCTGAATGTGAATAACATTCCTGTTGAAAAAAACGACACTTTGGAAAAATGTTTTAAGGTACTGGAGAGCAATGCTGAGCCAGGAGATACGAGAGCACTACATATTGAATGAAAAGAACCACAGAGAGAGAGAGCTTCACGTCAGACATTTTTACTCTGGGGATATTGTCCAGTCAACAAAATGTCCTGGCAAGTAAAGCTTAAGCGAGAAGTCAAAATCCTGTTAACCTAAACGTCGGAAGTGGAAGTGTGGGGATGTCAACATGGCTGGAAATTGAGAAAATACCAGAAATAAAGGAATCACAGAAAGACTGTACAAAATCTCCATATAAATTTTCTTGATATTATTTACTAACTTCTAAAATATACTTGCAGGGGTTAAAACTCAAAGCAGCCCAAGGGTAAAAACAGTGAAAGACTACAGAAGTTTACTTAGGGCTTATTTAAGCTGCAGGCATGAAATACACACACACACACACACACACATATACATATATATTTTATAAACAGATCATATGTATATAATTTTTTGTTGTTGATGATATTATTCTCTAGACTTATTTTTGTTACTCCCTTCTTTACTTTGGGAATACTTTGCTCTACTTTTCTAGTTTCTTAAGGTAGAAGCTTAGGACATTGATTTTGTATCTTTCTTTTTTTCTAATCATATACTCAATATATAATCATGAAAGATTAATAAATCACTCTCTGAAAAGTCTTTCAGTAACCCACAAATTTTGATATGCTCTAATTTAATTATCATTCAGTTTGAAATATTTTCTAATTTGCCTTATTATTTATTATTAGGAGTTCCAATTACTTAGATGTTAAGTCATTCAATTTCTGATGGAATTTCCCTAGACTGAATCTTATTGTTATTGATTTCTAATTCAATTCCATGTTAGTAGGACACTCTTTGTATAATATTGGTTCATTTAAATTTATAAAGACCTGTGGTATGACCCAAGATATGATCAATCTTGGTAAATGTACCGTGTCTACTAGAAAAGAATGTATATTCTGAGGTTGTTAATTATACTTTTGTATATGGATCAATTTAGTCAAAGTATTTCCAATGCTTTCCTTATCTTCTATGATGTTATGATTTGGATCTAGAATGTTCTCCCAAAAGCTCATGTGTTAAAGTCTTGGTCCTCAATGCACCAATGTTCAGAGGTGGATCTTTGGGGAATTGATTGGATCATGAGGTCTCTGACCTCACCAGTGAATTAATCCATTGATGAATAATAATCTGATGATATTAGCAGGGGATGAAATCCTAGTTGGAGGAAATTGGTTCTTGTGGCATGCCCTGGAAGGGTATTTCTTGTCCCAGTCCTTTTCTATTTGTCTCTGCTTCCTGGATTCCATGAGGTGAACAGATTTGCTCTGCTATGTCCTTCCACCATTATTTTCTGTTACTTCAGGTGTAAAGCAATGGTGTAAACCTACCACAGATTGAAACCTCTGAAATTGTGAAACAACATAAACTTTTCTCCTTTAAGTTGTTCTTGTTAACCCGAAGAGAAAGCCTACAGAACTGGAAAAAGTCTTTGCCACCTGCACCTCAAAGCATTAATCTCCAGGATATATAAAGTACTCACAAAACCTAATACACACACGCACACACACACACACGCACAAATAACCCAGTCAATAAGTGGACAAAGGAACCAAACAGGCACTTCACGGAAGAATACAAATGGTCAAAAATACATGAAAAAAATGTTCAACATCTCTAGCAATTAGAGAATTGCAAATTGAAATTATGCTGAGATTACATTTCACTCCATTTAGAATGGCAAGTATAAAGAATACAACTAACAATAAATGTTGGCCAGGATGTGGGGGAAAAGTTTCACTCATACATTGCTGGAGAGACTGCATATTGGCGCAATCACTCTAGAATGCGGTGTGGAGATTCCTCAGAAAACATGGAATAGAACCACCATTTATTCTGGTTATCTTACTCCTGGGCATATATCCAAAGGACTTAAAATCAGCATACTATAGTGACACAGTCATATCAATTTTCCTAGCAGCTCAATTCACAATAGCTAAGTTATAGAACCAACCTAGTTGCCTTTCAATAGGTGAATCGATAAAGACTATGTGGTATTTATATACAATGAAATATTACTCAGTCATAAAGAAAAATGAAATTATGGCATTTGCCAGTAAATGGATGGAACTGGAGAATATCATGCTAAGTGAAATAAGCCAATCCTCCAAAATCAAATATTAAATATTCTTTCTGATATGCAAATGCTAACACAATGGGGGACAGAAAAATAGAAGTTCATTGGATTAGACAAAGGGGAATAAAGAGAAAGCAGGGTGGATGGAAACAGGAAAGACAGTAGAATGATGAATCGAACACAACTTCCTTATGTTCATTTAAGAATATATGACCAGTATAACTCCACATCATGTACAACCACAAGAATAGAAAGTTATACTCCATGTATATACATTATGTCAGATTATACTCTACAGTCATGTATATCTAAAGAGAATGAATTTAAAAATTTTTTAAAAAAGAAAATAAATTGTTCTTATTAGGTGTTTTGGTTACAATATTGAAAAGATGCATATGAATATGAATTTTTTATGGATTTTTTGTCTATTATTTCAGCAATTCATGAGATATAGGTATTAAAATCTATAACTATGATTGTGAATTGTCCACTTTCCCTTTAACTCTAAATTTGTGAGTCATAAAATTTAGGACCATTAGATACATACACATTTATGATCATTGTTTTACTGATGAAATATCTGTTTTACATAATATGTGATATTCTTTTCTGTTCCTGATAATAACTCGATGTCTTGAAATCTATTTTATATAATATTACTTTCATGCTCTCTGTGCCCTGTATTTAAAGTGTGTCTCACATAGACAACATATTGCTGGATTTGTTTGTATCAATTCTGACAACTCCTTCTGAATATAATGTTTTACCTATTAACATTTAGTGAGATTAATGATGTACTTGTAGTTAGATCTTACTATTTTATTTGCTTCTGTTCATCCCCTGCTTTCCCCCCATGCTCATCCTTTCCTATCTTCTTTTTTTTATTACTTGAACATATTTAGAAGACATGGATGAACACATTCATGATCCAGGAGGACTCTACAGGGACTAAACCCTTCTTATCCCCTGACCTAGGAACTTCTTCATCTGGCTATGCATTCATATCGTTTAGTAAATGTGAGGGATATTCTGATTCTGTGAATGATTTTAGCAAATTATTGAACATGATAAAAAATGTGGAACTGCCAGATTTATAAATGGTTAGAAGCATGAGTTACCTTATGCTTGTTTCTGGTGTCTAATATAAGAGAAATCTTGTGGGGCTGAACTGTTAAACCTATAGACTCTTACACTAACTCTGGGTATGGAGAAGAGAGAATTAATAGGAGACAAACACCAAATATATTTTTGTATTATATCACACTCTGTAAAAAAGGAGCTATATAAATTATTATATATTATACACATATGTCCTATATGATATTTTCCATATAAATTAGTAGGAGGTAAATAGGATATCTTTTGGGCAGAAGTAAAATAGAAGTAAAGCCAAGATCAACATTGGGATCTACAGAAAGGAATTGAGAGTATCAGTGATGAAAAATATATGAATAAATACAAAAGATGTATTTTTTAAGAAAAATAGTTATTTCAGAATAATTAAACAATAAACTTACTAAGTAACCTAGGAATTTTAAATGATTTGACATTTAAAACCTGAGTTTAGAAACTGAGGAAGGAGAACAAGGGGAAAGATGAGGTGAGAAAAGGGAAAATACTAGGGAATAAATTGGAAATTAGGTAAGGTACATTTATGACTATGTCACAAAGAACCCTACTACTATGTGTAATTATAATGGACTAATAAACTTTTAACAAATAGATTAAGCAAAATCTGATAGTACTTAAAAGATACAAGAGAAGATTCTGGGAAGACAAGAGGAACTAGCCAGGAGTAGAGGAAGAAATACCAGGAATCCGTCTCACCACCTATACAATTGCACTAGCAGAATCAGTTTTATGAAACTCTTTGGAACTTCGTGTCTACTAAAACCTTGCAACTTTCTTTGAATGCTTGTACAGCAAATTGTTATTAATTGCAGTCAATTTCAGCTTTTAATACATTAGCAGATCTCCATCTCCACAATCATCTCCATGATAAAGCAGTTGTACACATGTTCCTGGAATAACTTACAGGAGGCAGGGTGGGTATTTTTGTTTGTTTAGGTTGCTGTTACTATATACCATAAACTACTTTATAGTTTACATTTTGTTTATTTCTCATAGTTCTAATGGTTGGGAAGTCCAAGATCAAGGCAGATTTGATACCTGGTGAGAGTCTATTTTCTGGATAATAGACGACATATTCTTTTTATGTCCTCACATGGTAAAAGGAGCAAGGCAGTACCCTGGAGCCTCCTTCATAAACATACTAATTCCATTCATGAGGGCTTCACCCTCATGATCTTACCACCTTCCCAGAGCCCCACCTCATAATTATATCACCTTTGGGATTATGATTTTATCATATAAATTTTGGAGGAATACACTCAGATGATAGCGTTGTGCTTCTGTACTCCCCAAATTTATGTCATTGTTGCTTGGCAAAATACATTGATTCCGTTGTAGTAACACGGGTAATCTTTTTTTTTTTTTTTAATTTTTCTCAAAAGTTGAATTTTAATACATAACAGAAAAAAACAAATTTTCAGAAGCTGTACACACTATTCACTGAAAACATTTGTTGAGTCAAATAGAAAAAAATTGTTACAATCGTAATTTTTCTAACTTTGCACAAAATTATAAGCAGATTACGTTCTTCATATTAAACATCTTTATATGCACTTTCAATGAACAGTATATATATATATTTATATATATTTTTTATCAACTATCTTTACTATACCCATTCCCCTTTCCTGCCCCCACCTCCCCCATGTCGTGTCCAATATTTCTCTATTTCTCTTATGTTTCCCATTCCCACCTCCCTTATTCATCAGCATCCACTAATCAGAGAGAACATTCAGCATTTGGTTTTTTGGGATTGGCTTACTTCACTTAGCATAATGCTTTCCAGTTCCATCCATTTGCCTGCAAATGCCATAATTTTATTCTCTTTTATTGCAGAATAATATTCCATTGTGTATATGTACCACAGTTTCTTTATCCACTCATCTATTGAAGGACATCTGGGTTGCTTCCACAGTTTTGCAATTGTGAATTGTGCTGCTATAAACATTGAAGTGGCTACTTTACTGTAGTGTCCTGTTTTTAAGTCTTTAGGGTATAGGCCAAGGAGTGGGATACCTGGGTCAAATGGTGGTTCCATTCCAAGTTTTTTAAGCAGTCTCCATACTGCTTTCCAGATTGGTTGCACCAATTTGCAATCCCACCAACAATGTTTAAGTGTACCTTTTTCGCCACATCCTCGCCAGCACTTATTGTTGCTGGTATTTTGGATAGCTGCCATTCTGACTGGGGTGAGATGAAATCTGAGGGTAGTTTTGATTTGCATTTCTCTAATGGCTAGAGACGTTGAACATTTCTTCATATATATGTTTATTGATTGTACATCATCTTCTGAGAGGTTTCTATTCAGCTCCTTAGCCCATTTAT